>JAQZBX010012111.1:24535-41814 GCA_029593785.1 Cabassous unicinctus | reverse complement strand
ATCAAATCCCAGTGAAGACAGGAGGAGAAGGATGAGAAGAGAGGGCAGGAAACGGACACAGAGAGTTGCCCAGTGAATGGACACAGAAACAGCAAAAACAGGGGTGGGAGGTGGTAAAAATAGATAAAAGTAAATATATAAATAAGTAAATCCTTAAAAAAATGTATAGGGGAGGAAGATATGGACTATAGTTAGTAGTAATAAAAAAAAATTCCTACCTAATAGAGAGATGTAGAAACAGAGAAATAATAAAGGTGCTAACCTGAAAGACAACATTTTTCTTAGTTTGTCCTTGTTGCATTTGCAGGAATTTCTTTGCTGTGATTTGTGAGATGTTATATAGCAGAAAAATGGCTTTAATTTAGTAAGTGATGGCTTTAATATTATTTGCACATTTAGAGTTAAATTTCAGAACATCAGTGAATAATTTCAGCGTAACTTCAACAGTAATTGCAAGTGAATGCAAATGGGATTATTTTGTGAAAAAAAAATAGAGCAATAGAAAAAATACAAAGGCAGCATTTTAAAGGAAAATGAAAATTCATGGATTGGTAAAGAATCTGACTTGATAGTTATATCTGTCATATATATTTCTCTCAATAACGTACTCAATAAGAATAATTTATCCACTTTATTATTGATCTCATACTTTAGTATATAAGCTAAATTCTGGAAATGGAATATTTTTAAAGTTACCTTAGTTCTATCAGTTGATTAAATCAGGACTTAGTTGCTCTGGAAAGTTAAATGATCTGAAAGTCTCAGATATACACTAAGTGGGTCTTAATTTGGTTTGCATTTTTCAAATTGCTGGAAAATAATTTCTTTATACAAGTTTTCCAAGTAACAATGTGATTTCGAGTAATATTATTTTCCCTTTTTTCAAATAAACTAACTAAAATGTAGGCACATTTTCACTTGTATAGGGGTTCATAGAAAATTTCTGGCAAAGTTTGGATCAGAACACCCAAAATTGAGAAATCCCTAGAAGCAAGGTAATGAGAGCAATCATATACATTGCCTAACATCCATGTTATAATAATTCATAGTAGAAATGTCTATTTTTGTCTCTTTCTATGCACAAACCCACAAGCACATGCACACACACAAACACACACATATACTGGGCACTTGAGTCATAATTTTGGAACTGTAGTGATTCATTAGGTAGAAAAAAGTTTTTAAACAGAAAAGACAGATGCAAATATTGTGAGCTAGAACACTTAAATTGTTAAGTCCTATTCCAAAACAGTGTGATATGATTGGCTTTTAAGACTTTAAATCAAATGTTAACATTTGCATATATTTTGATTGTTTTAAATTACTAGAGTCACACAAATATTGCAATCTAATATTAGCTAGCTCCAGCTGCTGTATTTCCAGGAGGTTCTTTTAATTTCCCAGGTCTGTAATGGGATTGTGAGTATTGTATTTGTTAGTCATGCATTCTCCATTCAGATTCCGTAGAAATCAACTTCTACCAAACTGATACTTCAGAAAAGTCTTTATATACCATGCAAAGGTTTTTGATTTTATACCCTGAGATTTCTCTAAAACTGGAATATTAAGAAAAAATTAAATGTAGTATGCCTATGATAATGTTAAAAAACAAACAGACCTAACCAATTGTTTTAATAGTGAGTATTTTAGGATAGCATAAAAGTAACCGCCAAGATAATTCCAAGACATAAAGACAGAGCTGACTTGAACTGCTCAATCTAAGTGGAAAATCTCAACTCCTTTCAAATCCTTTCCTGGGGGAAGTTTGAGGAAAATGGTTGCTATTAAAAACAAAATCAGTGGTAGTACTTGTTTTAAGATCCTAACTGTTTGAAGATAAACTCTACTGTAAAATACATCCATTACTACTTTAATTTCAGACAAAATTTATTGTGTTTTAAAATAAGTGAAGAGGAGGAATGATCCCACTAAACATATTTTGAGACTTGTTGGGAGGTCAAGCATCCATGACATAGACTACTGAAAGTCTAAAGGAAGAGTCAGAAGGAATGCTTAGTATAGGCATAAATAGCAATCGAAGACAAGCTTTTACCTTAAAAAGGCTAGAGATAGGATGAATCATGTCTCAGCTTACTCAATGTATTTCTTTGTCAGGCTGTGACAGTGAGAGGATAGCTTTATACCCTTGTTGCTTTTGGTGGAAGAAATAACTTTGAAATTGAGTTAAATTTGAAAAACCTTTCCTACAGTGCATAAATCATGGCATCCTTATGGTCCATATGTGACACCATTAAACAGCTTTATAGCTATAAAATCTAAATGTTTTCCTCAGGGCATAGGTAATGTGGAATTCCACCTTAGAAGTTGCAGTGGTCAGAAAAAAAAATCACAGCTTCCTAAACTTTGTGAACACCAACAAATCTTAATTGATACAGCCAGAAGGCCAATACCAGATGATTCTACAGCAAAGCTTTCCTTTAAATTTTATTTTCATTTATATATTTTTAATGTGTCCCACAGCCAGGAAACAGAAATGTTTGTGTGCTAAGCACATGCAGAGCAAAAAGTTTCACAATTCCAGGGGCAAAATTCACAAAGAATAAAGTGGGAATGGCATGCTCTGGAAAACAACATTGTAATCTCTATGAATGACATATGTCCTGGAGTTGTGTAAAACAGTAAAGAAAACATGAATATTTTATTGATACTAATATCATATAGAGGTTAAGAGCAAGACTCTGAAACAAGAATGCCAAAATTGAAATCCTTAGTCTACCATTTGTTCTCTTAACTTTCCTGTGCCTCAGTATTTGCATCTGGGCAGTGAGAATGTTAATAGTAATTGCTCATGAGGTTGCTGTGTGAATTAAATTATATAAATACATGTTGGCTCAGTTATCTATTTCCTAGCCCAAAATTCATCAGCTATTCCCCAAATTTAAACCATAGCAGATTAGCATTTCTTACAATCCTGTATTCAAGGTGGGGCTTAACAATTCTGCTGCTGCTACTGGAAGGTTCAAGATGGCTCCTTCTCTCACATGTCTAGCACCTCGGTTGGGATTATTAGAGACTGACTGAACATCTCTCTCTCTCTTTTTCTCTCTCCTTCTTGTGGTCTCTTCACATGCCAGCTTGGGCTTCTGCATAGCGTTTTGGTCTCCTGGTAGTTGAACTTCTTATATGGCAGTTGGTTTTCTAGAGGGAAGAGGCTGCCACTCTAGACTAGGCCTGGAATGGACACAGCTTCACTTTTGCTCTATCTTATTGGTCAAAGCAAGTATGCAGGACTGCTCAGATTCAGTGGAGGTAGAAAAATCTATGTGGAGTGACATGTGCATAAAGAGTGAGGAGGCACTGATAGAGGTCATCTTTGGAGAGTCAGTAGAGTAAGCAGTTAGGAAGAAGAGTTAGATATAGACTGGAGGAGAGAGAGGACAAGTTGGACCTTGCCAGGTACATCTGCATACAACTGAAAGAGTGCTTGGCTCATAGTAAACACTGTATATGTTACTATTATAATTGTTACTAATATCGCTGTTATTGTCATTGTTACTTTTATTATTATCGTTACCTATGGTGATTTAGTAAAACTTTTAGGCCCTGGTGTATTGTATATATTACTCAAATGCACATGGAGTCAGTGGTTATAATTATTTTTCTCTGTTTGAAATGTCCAGGTACTAATCTTATAACTGATGTGTCAATATTCCACTGGAACTATTAAATGATCAAATTCGGTCATGTGACTCTTGATTTGATTTTCTGACTTCTCTTATTCACAGCATTGACTGTAGCTCAAGCTAACGTTATATCTCTTATAGACACCCTGTTTTCTTTCTCTGTCTAGTCCTTTCCCCCACTCTACAGCTGGAGTAATTTTTTATTTTTTTTTAAAGATTTATTTATTTATTTATTTTTCCCCCCTTGCTGCTTGTGCTTGCTGTGTCCATTCGCTGTGCGCTTTCTCCATGTCTGCTTATCTCCCCCTTGCTATGAGGTCCCGCTGCAGCAGCCCACTGTGCTACACAGGCTGGCCTGCCCTCACAAGGAGGCCCCGGGAAGTGAACCCGGGGCCTCCCATATGGTAAACGGGGGCTCTATCGATTGAGCCACACCTGCTTCCTGTGGAGTAATATTTTTAAAACTTAAAGAATATCGTGTCGTTTCTCTGCTTCAAATCATTCAGGGACTTATTTTTTTCCTTTAGAATATAATACAGAATCATTAACATGTCTTTTAAGGCCCCAAGAGTTCCATCTACTGTTTACTTCCTATCCTCAACTCATGCCTTTCATCCTCACATGTGTCTAATAAGTGCCGATCTTGTGACAATTCCTCAAACTCATCAGGCCTCTTTCCAGCATGAGACTTTGTGAGCCTAGTTTCCTCTGCGTTGAATCTTCATTCATCAACTCTTTACTTGGTGTACCAGTTGGGGTTCAATCCGGTAAGCAGAGTCACTATGAATGCTATGGGTTAAGGAATTTATTGTAGGAACTATGACTTAATCATGGGAGCTGCTGTGGAGGTAAATGAAGGCCTGGAAGGAGGCATTGAAGATCAGAGGAGTGGAGTCACTAACCAATCTGAGAAACCAAGCACATCTAGCCACCAAAGCAGGATAAGAGGGAGTTTGTAGAAAGGATTATAGGAAGCTGTTGCCTTTGTGTAACTACTAGCTCTCTGGGCCTAAAGCCAAGCACATGATGGTGAACCTGGAGCTCCTGTCAGTCAGAGTTGGCTGTTAGGAAGAAGAGTTAGATATAGAGTGAAGACAGAGAGGACAAGCTGGGACATGCCGGCCACAGTTTATCTGTCTGCCACTGAATTTGGCCATGACAACTTGCAGAGTATTAGCTGCTTCTACACTCTAGTATTCCGAATCTTAGGGCCACAACTCTAACCTAGTACTATGCAGAGGAATTTGAGAAAATATAGCTCCCAGCTTAACCAAGTTGACAGAGCACAATCTAGCACCCCTGCCTAACAATTATTCAGCCTTCAAGTCTCACTTTGAATTTTACTTTTTCAAAAAATCTTCTGGCTCTCCTCTTCTAATTTAAAACAGATCTGCTCATTTTATCCCTTAATTTTCTATGAAATCATATGTTGGTCTTATTTTTTTGTGGATTTATTGGTTTAAGTTCTGTCTCTTTAATCAGAATATAAGAACCATGAAGGTAGAAGTTGTGTCTGTCTTGCCTACTGCTATATTCCTAGTGCAGAGATGACATCATAGGCTTTAATAAATTTTAGATGAATGTATGGATAAATGAATGAAGTAGTGGGAGGGGTTGACAGATGGTTGAGTTCGGATGGTATACTAACTTCTGCGTGCAAGCTAATCAGGTAAAATTTTGTGAAATCCTATAATGGCTTGTTTATCTTTCGTCTCTTTTCTCCCAGGTACATTTCATACCATTCTTTGCAATGCTTAGTATCATACGGAACTACATTTCTCAATCTCCCTTTTACTTTGGATTCTGCAAGCTATGGTAGAAGGAAAAAGACAAGTGTCAGCAGAGTGCTGATACTAGCCAAAGAGAGCAGATTGCTTAATAGTCAGGAATTTGGGGGAGGGGGGGCGTTATTAAACGTTGGTAATTTGAAATTGATCATGTTGAGGGTTTTTTCACTATGGAAACTGGCAAACACTACAAATCAGGGACTCTTTTTTTAAAATTGTTTTTGGAGAGACTGATTACCAGCACACAGCTCAATCAGAGTACTTCTACCCATCTCTGTGCTTTAGGTATTGTCTTAAACAATGCAGCTGCTTCTCTGTGGCTCCAGCTCTGAGTGTGGAACTTTCTGATGAGTTCCTGTTTCCCACCAGACAGGCCTGAATTGATAGTTAGCTTCTTGCAGGAGACTCTGGCTCCTTGGTCCCTCCATTCTTAGGAGTAGTAAGAGCTTCTGGCTGTTTCCTGGGTAGCTTCACAATGCCCTGTTCAGCTTTTCATATATTCCATTACCAATGTATTCAACTCCCTGTATTAATTCTCCTTCTTTAAACACCTATAGTGACTTCTGTTTTCTGACTGGACTATTGTTACCATCCTACATACTCCTTCTCATTTGAGCGCCACCCACACAGAGGGACAGTACATTTCATTGACTCATAGGCTACATTCTGGGTCTAAGGAAGATTCTCCTGACAATTATTGTTGTCAGGTCACTATTTTTAAAAGCTGGACTAGCTGGTAAATACCCTACCCATTTCCATGAGCCCTGGATCTTGTAATACAGGTTTTGTGTGACCTGCATTTATTTAACGTTTTAATAAGACTTAAGATTTTGTTGAATTTTTACCATGTGCCAGGCACTATATAAATTGTATCGCAGAGAGATAGAATAAGACAAAACACCTTCCATCCTCTCTATTTTTCCTTTTTACCAGGTTTGATGATCTCCAAATATCATTGTCCTTGCCAAAATATGTTGTTATTGTTCAGTGCTTTGTCTGTTATTCCACCACTAGATGATGAGCCACATGAGGGAAGAGATCATATCTTCCTTGTTCGTTGCATTATTCACAAATACCAACATACAATGAGCATACAATGTGGAACTGAATTGATTTAATTCCTATTCATCCTTTAAGTTTCAGCAGAAATGTTACCTCTTCTATAAAGAGTTCCTGACTCTAATGGAGAGAAATTAGAGAACAGAAGAGAAACCAGAGAACATTCTGTTCTCTAATTTCTTAAAAACTTTCCGTTGTCCTCTGGTTTTGCACTTTTTATCATGTTTTAAAATGATTTGTTTAAAGATCTCACACACTAATAGGTTGAACATTCTTGGAGCACATGTGGAACATACAAATGGGGTTCAATATATTAAAAGGTGAATGAATAAATGGATAAATGAATGAATAAGGAACTCACAATCTGGTCTGATTATAAAGGCAGGAAGTGCTATGATTTTAACTCCTGATAAAGACTAGACTCGTAGTAAAAAAATAAAATAAAATAAAATAAATAAAATTAGTCAAGAGAAGTACAAAGCATAGTCCTTCTGTCTGAATGCAGATTGACAAGGCATGCTGTGACAGTACTGATTCTTGTTGAAACCGAAAGGCCTGGAGCTAAATACATTGGCAAAATGCCTAATCTTCCACAGATGGGTCTAGTTTCAAATCTCTGCCCCTTTTAATTTTACCCTTCCCACGACAGTTAACCAGACTATTTAAGGAGTGCCTCCAGATATGAATATGTATTTAATCATCTAGTAATTCATACAACAAATACTAAGTGCCCATTCTATCAGGTACCTTCTCAGTACTTGTGATGAATAGAATAAAACCTAGCTTACACATTCAAGGAGATCAGAGTCTGTTACAATCATAATCATGGAGCAGAAGACATTTCTGCCATATATGGTGATAAGCCAGAGATCCTTGCTTGGCTTAGAAGAAAAAAAAATTCTTGTATTTTATATTTATTTTATTATTTTATTTTATAGGTTTTTCATCAGTACAGATTCTGAACAAAATTGTGGTACTCTACTCTTGTGGTAGCAGCTAAGGCTGATTTGTCAGTTTGGGTATAGTTTAATTTCGAAGATGGCATTGTGAGACGTATGACTTTGCTCTCTTGGAGACATCTAGTTCTTAGGGCAAAATCCAGTTCCATAACTGAAAAGAAAGCATGCATGTCCTACTTCATGCTCATGGTTTGATAAGACGCTTGAATATCTTTAGTAGCAACATGAGAATTTTGAGGTTAAAAAAAAGAGGGCAAAAAGAATATAATATCTATTATGTAGAACTTTATGAAAAAGATATAAGCCTGGAACAATTTGGATGGAATAGATAGTAAATTTTCTACTTTTCCTATTTTAGAGCCAAAGGCCAATTCTATCTTTCAAAAGGCTTAGTGCACAGTCTAAAGTATAGAAGGACTAAACTAGCTCCCTATATCAGTTATCTAGTGCTGTGTAACAAATGACAGGCCCTGCTCAGAGCTGGTCAGACATTACAAGTTTATATGACAGGGAACAGCAAGAAGGGTGAATTTTCGGGGGCCATTAATGCAACCAGTCTACTACTCTCTTCCTTGTAACCTTTCATTTCAGGAATCTGGTGACAATGTCCTTTAGTAAAACTCTTCTGACGAAAATAAAGTTTTAGTGGTAAGAGCCAGTGTTTTCCCCAAAGATGTATAGCCTCTTTTACTTTGAGTAGAGGCTCATTCTATTTCAGCAGATATTTAATTAAGGATCAATTATGTACCAGGTACTGTACTATGCAGCTGGAATACAATAAGGAGTAAGGTATATTTTTATGACTTAGCATAAACCTATTGGCAACATTTCCACATTTGCACATTCACATATAATTTACACATTATTTGTATACTCAGTTTAGTATTGAAGAGTGAATGATGAGGGGGTTGGATGTGGCTCAAATGGTTGGGCATCCATCTCCCATATGGAGGGACCTGGGTTCGATCCCTGGGACCTCCTGGTAAAATAAAGAGGGATATGGAGGGTGCAGGCTCCATGTGTGGGCGCACCCCCAGGCCCCGCCAAGCCACGCAGCAAGATGATGACATAGCAGGAAGGAGACACAGGGGAGAGCCAAGACGGGGCACACAAAAGAACCAGGAACTAAGGCTCTTTCCCACGTCAGAGGTCCCCAGGATCTAATCCCAGTGAAGACAGGAGGAGAGGAATGAGAAGAGAGGGCAGGAGACAAACGCAGAGAATTGCCCAGCGAGTAGACACAGAGCAGTGAACGGGGGGTGGTGGTGGGGTATGTGTTGAAATGGATAAAGCAAATAAATAAATAAATCTTAAAAAAAAAAAAAAGAATGAATGATGAACTCAGAAACTTTGACAGAGAAGCTTCTAAAGAAATATTACTGGAACCAGATGTGGCTCAAGTGATTGGACTCCCATCCACCATACGAGAGGTCCCGGGTTCATTTCCCGGGGCCTCCTGGTGAAGGTGAGCTGGCTTTCATGGAGAACTGGCCCATGCAGAGAGCTGGCCCTCACAGAGAGCTGGCGCCACAGAAAGAGACAAAGAGGAGAGACAATGAGAGACACAATAAGCCAGAGAGCTGAGGTGGCTCAAGTGATTGAGTGCCTCTCTCCCACATGGGAAGGTCTGAGGATTGGTTCCCGGTGCCTCCTAAGGAGAGGACGAAAAGAGAAGACAAGCAGACACAGACAGCACACAGCAAGTGGACACAGAGAGCAAGACAGTGAGTGCAAAAACAACAAGGGGGGGAATAAATGAATAAAGTAAATCTTTAAAAAAAAAAAAAAGAAATATTGCTCTATATCTTCAATGATTGTTGATAAGGCACAATTGGAATCCAAACCTAAATTGCCCTCAGAATTTGAGTACTGTGGCAAACATGGCAAGGTCCTGAGGCTTTAGGTGGCAATTCTTGAGCTTTGTTCTCCTGTGCATAACCAACAGCTTCTGACTCTAGGTTTTGTGAGCTGTTATGAAAATGCCTGAACTTCATTTTAATACATTTTGGAAAGATCAGATGACATCAAATTCTTCGATAACTCCAAAGAAGTCATTGCGAGCACAGGATGTGCTGAAGGTCTAGGCAAAGGATCTGCTTAATAGTTCACCAGTGTTGCTGGGAACAGGATTTATACTGCTTGCCCTCAAATAACTTTTTGACAGAATCCCATTTTCATCACCAGAAAAATGTTGGGTGGCAGTAACGGTAAAGTCCTTCAGGTAAACAATGATGCGTAGACTACTTTGGGCTAATCCTGCTTTACATCAATATTGCATGGCGCTACAAAGACTCAAAAGGTCCAAGAAGGAGGAAAAACAACACATTGAATTACATTGTCTTCCTGCTCCTCCATTCATGACTCTGGCAATGTTCCAGAACACCACTTGCTGCTTTGATAACTCCTAAGTTAAGGAGGGCAGTGTATTATGGGGCTGATTTAGAGAACAGTGTTTTAAATTCCTTTGCAGAAAGATGCATAGACTCTTTAAAAAGCCTGTTTTAGCATGTGTTAATGGCTGCACATCTGGGAATGTCAGTACCAGCTTTAGTAGGATTTCTTTCTATTCCTGTTCTGCCACATGGAAATGTGAGATCTGAAATATTATTTCATTAGCCTGTGTGCTTTTTTAGATCTGTGTTCTGTTTAAGCATTTGCTTAGTCTGTAAAAATAAGCATGTCTTTTCCATGGGGGGAAAAGTCATTAGGAATTTAGTATGCTGGAAACAACCAATGAGGTATGTTTTCACATGAGCATTTGGTAATCCTAGAAATGGGAAATCCTTCAGGGTGTACGTGAACTTTGCACTTTTACTAATGGGAGTTTACATAGCAGAGATAGAATGACTTTCACACTATGTAGAGACAACAATTTTATCCCCTTAGCAGTCCAATTGCATTTCATATTCCAAACCCAGTTTCAATTATGAGAGTTAATGAAGGAGAAAGATAATAAAGATAGAGAGAACACATAGAAGATTTTAAATTTCTGCTCTGTCAAAAACTTTACATCAGACATTGGTTTAAATATCTTTACCTATCCATTGTCGGGAATAAATATGTTTGGTTTTTCCTCACACTGATTTCATGATTATTTCAAACAAGAATGAATGTGACTAAGCTTTCTTGATAAGTTTTAAAATACTTATAGGGGTTTTATATGTATTATCTCATTTCATCCTCATAACAACCCTCTGAAATAGGTACTTTGATTTGTGCCATTTTACAGTGGGGAAATTAGGCCTAGATAAGTTATTTGTGTAAAGTTCCACAGTTGGTAGGCAGTAGAAATAGTATCAAAGCCAGACATTCTGGATCCAGAATGTATTTAACCACATTTTAGCCATGCATTTAACCACTACACAATACTGCCTCTTTAGAACAGTGTGTTCCAGTGGGGCATATTCATTAGAATCACCAGATTCTGAACAGGGAAAAAAAAAATCATATGCCCGGATGTATCACAGAGCTATCAGATCTGAGTTTCTGGCCTGAACCTTGGCATAAAAAATAAAATGTCCTCAAGTATTTCTTCTTTCCAGTACTGTCATTATAACCAAACAAGGAGAGCCTTCAGCCTGGGCCCCACACTTTTGAGAGGCCCCTCTGGACTCCTTTACTCATATCCCTCCACAAAGGGTAAGGATTCCTTGGGGCCAAGAGCACATGCCCTCCAAGAGCCTGTGCCTGCCTCCCCGACCACATTCTGTGTACCCATTCTCCTGGCATGCCTGGTGTCAGGCCTCTGAGCCGGTTTCCAGGCCTGCCTTAGCCTCTACTCCTGTTCTGTCCTCTTGATGGCAGCCTGTGCTGCCGCAACTCTGGGTGCAAAGATTGACCAAAGGTGGCTGCTTGCAGGCTATGGAAACAGAGCTTGGATTTGCAGGGAAGGGTGCTCACACACATGTGCACGAGGCCCTTCCCAGTGAGGGATGGAGCCAGGTGGTTAGAAAAAAGCAGGAAGCTTGCTGGAGTAAGGGTTGCAACTCATAGCACCTTTATGTCCTGGGGTAGAATGATAGAGTCCAATAAACTTGAGTCTATTTTTCTAGTTGGTAAGAAGTTAGGAAAATTGAACACATTTAATTTACCAACTTGGTACCCCACTGTAAAATGGTAGTTGAATTATAACTTTAAATATTTAGGCACAGGGCAACCCCACAAGTGTGAGGAGTGGCCTTGCTTCCTCCCCTACTCCTGTCGCTATTAACTCTTAGGAAAACACCTTGCTCCCTTATTCCATGTCATTTGAGGGATAAGGAGAATTAACCTACCTAATCAGCAGTGTTTAGTAGAGTTATTGAAATTTGAATGGAAAATCTTTTTTCTAAAAAATCACATATCATTATTTATAGTGAGGCCTTATAAAAGAAATTTGAGCAGTGTAAATCTCCCTCATAATGAATTTGGCTATATTAACAGAAAACAAACAAACAAATAAAAATGAACTAAGCCCTGAACCACAAGTTTCATGGGTCATCTGAGACTGGACTATGAATTAGTAGAAATATAGCAAATTGCCATGTTTTCTGGTTAATTCCATCCAATCAAATGGAAAGAGGGACAGAACCCTCAGCAAATTAACGACATCTGTGAAGTTTGTCTGATTCTTCTTTGACCCCTCACTACTTTGGCTTTCTTGTCCCTTTGGTAGGCATCCTCTGCACATAATTCTCACATGTCCTTTCTTCTCCTCTTTTTCCTCCCACCTTCCCCCCCCACCATAAAACTCATTTAAATAGGGGAAGAGCAGACTTCAGCTTATCAAACTTTTCTTGGCTGTTTATACCTTGTAGTTCAGACACAGTATAATATCATTGATAATCTGCACTTCCTTTTTTTTTGTTTTCTGATATGAACAAGCAATTATCTTACCAAGTTTCTTTTTGCCTTGACTGTCAAGAAGCTGAATCCTAACTTCATCTACAAGTTAACCCACATAGTTGCCACATTTACATTGCAATTATTCCTGTTTTTTCTATTTTCGAGTTATTACTTATGATTTCATCTTTTACCTCCTTCATATCCTGGTTTTAGAAAGAGTTAAGTTCTGAATCAATTAAATGAATAAATGAAATATTAAAACTTTTAAACTTTGTGGAATAAAATATTTTTCACCCTTCTATTATAAGTATTTTAGGCAACACAAGTAGAGGAAAGGAGTTTGTTTGGATAGAGCATTCTTAAAATAACTATCAGCCTCCTCGTTTTATCAGACTTGAAGGTGAATCTTAGTATGAATAAAATTATGTTGGAGGGAGGGTGCATCAGTCTAGGTCTGTACAAAACCAGATGGAAACTTGCATTTGAGGTGATTTTGTTAAAGGGTCTCTTTTATTACAAAGTGTGTGCAGGTTTGGGGGACCAATGGGAGATTGTGCAGGGAGCCAGTATCAGGACTTAGGCTGGTTTGAGTCTTTTGTGGACCCCAGAAAATTATGTTCTTAAGCTCCCCCATTCCTGTACATGTAAGCCTATTTATGTGGGACCTTTTTGTTAGATTCTGTTAAGGGACCTGTTGATTAGATCATTTTTTGATTATATCACTTCAGTTAAGGGCCTTTGATTGGATTGCAGGACCCAGGGTGGGTCTTAATCCTTTGCTGTAGTCCTATATAAATGGACACCAGAGAAAGAGAGCTATCATTTCACCCTGCCATGTGAGAGAGGACTCCAAGGATTGCCCGCAGCTGCAGAAAGACAGAGAAACCCTGAGAGGCTGAGAGAAAGACCCGAGGCTGGAATCAGCTGACTACCCAGGGTGAAACAACAAGGAGAGGGGAAAGACGAACCACATGCCTAATCGTCCACAGATGAGCTCGGGGAGAAAGTGAGCCTGGAGGAGAAGGCAGAGACCCCTGCTGTTGTGCCTTGCCATATGGCAGGAGTCTAGAATTGCCAGAAGCTTACCTTTGGTGAGACAGCATCCTTAATGATGCCTTGATTGGGGCATTTTCACAGTCTTGGAACTGAAAGCTTCTACCCTAATAAATTCCTTGGAACTGTAAGCTTTTACCCTAATAAATTCCTATTATAAAAGCTAACCCATTCCTGGTATTTTGCATTGGCAGCCTGTGGCAAACTATAACAGGTCTGGTCTGAAGGGCTAAAGAGAGAGGAAATAATGGAACCTGAATAAGGTACTGATGGGCTGCTGCAGACCAGGAACCGTACATTTTGATGGAAGGATGAAGTCAACCCACAGGCGACCTGGCATGAGGGAGGTACAGGAATAAATACTCTGACTTCTCTGATTACCTGACCTCTAATCTCCTGCCGTTGGCAGAATCCATTTGGATTCCAGAGGGCAAGGAACCTGTTAATGAGATCCATCCAGGTCAAACTTCTTTAAAAAAAAGCAGGCTAGAGAAAGGTGGAAAGTAGATCTTGAGAGGCAAACCAAAGATATCCTGCAAAGGTGGAAGGGTGGTTCTTCATGCATGTCACCATGGTCCTTTGATTTATGTTTTTGCGTGAAATATAAGCCAAAAACTGTGGCTAGTGGAAAGCTTGTCTTGGGAGCTATTGTAGATGAAATTCCTTGAAGTGGACCGCGAACTTCTTGGAGTGGCAATGTGTTATCTTTGGCTGTTTGGCATCCTTTTTCCTACCCCACCAGAACCTTGATTTCCTATATTAAAACTCTTTCTTCCCTATTGGATATGCTGTAATGGTAGTGCTGTATAGTCCTCAACCTCTCCTGCCATGGAGGAGGTAAAGTCTGGCAAAAGCTAGACCAAGAGGATTCTTTTTCTCTAAAATATGAAAGTTTAACAGGAAGTAAAGGAAATTGAATGACTAGAGTTCTATCCTCTCGAAATAGCAGCATCCTAATCAGCCTTTTTCTGATTTGATAGGATTACTACTGAATGGCCTTGAAAACTGCCTTTATTCCTGCTCATTTCCAACTTGAGAATTTTCAAAAAAGTTTAACTTGCTTAAGTTAGTCAGAGTCAGTTTCTGTTGCTTGCATCCACAGACCCTAAGTGTCATAATACTCTAAAAGGAATCATTTGGTAGGGCTCCTACTATTCCCTGTCTTCCTTCCTCCCCAAGTTTTAAATCCATCTCTCTCTTTGCCCTTTTCAACCTCTGAAAAACTCAGAAGCATATTGTGTGGTTTCTGGGATATTTGCTATTAATTTAGTTATCATTCAATCACAAATACCTACATGGTCCTCTTTTCTGATAAACTGGATGGCTTTTCCATTATTTTTAAATTTGACCTACCGATCGTTGGGAATGAAATGATTGCCAACTCTGTATGGCTACATGTATGAATGCATTTTGTACTGTTTATTTAATAAAAGAATTACCTCACCCCCTTTCCAGTGGAATATAATTCCATATAATATAATATAATTTCTAGTGGAATATAACCAGATGGTAAAATATGAAGTTTGGTTACATAAAATAATGGACCGCACTTTGAACTCAAGAACTGACATTCTCTAAGATGATAGCATGTATTGCTAGATGCTAGACATTCTGTTAAACACTTCACATGTATAGTTTTATTAATCCTCTTAAAGCTCTATGTGGTAATAAAATTATGACTCCATTTTATAAATAAGGAAAACGACATAGAAAGATTGAATGATTTTATTTATCAAGAGTGTACAGCTGATGACAGGCTGAGCAAAGATTTACTTAATATTCTTCTTTACATGTATCCACATTTTTACATACATATATGTATTTGAAAGGAAACTCTTTATCATTATCTTAATTGGAAAAGCAATATATTTGTTATAAATAAAAGGTGGCCAGAAGAATGAATATTGTTGTATTAGTCAGCCAAAGGGGTGCTAATGTGAAATACCAAAAATGGGTTGGTCTTTATAAAGGTATTTATTTGGGGTAGAAGTCCACAGATACCAGGCCATAAAGCGTTAAGTTTCTTCTCTCACCGAAGTCCATTGCCACGTGTTGGAGCAAGACAGCTGCCGACATTTCCCAGGGTTCAGGCTTCTTGGCTTCCTCTCTTCCCAGGGCTGCATTTCTCTCCGGGCTTAGCTCCTCTGTTTCCTTCACAAGGTCAGCTGTAGACTATCAGGTGAACAGCTCACTTCTCTTCTCCTGGGGCCTTCTCACCAACATCAAAACTGCTTCTCAAAAACTGCTTCCTCTCCCCACCCACCAAGGGGTGGGGCTTAATGCCCTACTGACTGGCCCAGTCAACGCCCTAATCATAACTTAATCATGCCCAGATTAACAGATCAGTTTACAAGCATGATTCAATTATATTTTTGGAATTCATTATTACATCAAATTGCC
Source organism: Cabassous unicinctus (assembly GCA_029593785.1). Taxonomy (NCBI): domain Eukaryota; kingdom Metazoa; phylum Chordata; class Mammalia; order Cingulata; family Chlamyphoridae; genus Cabassous; species Cabassous unicinctus. The sequence goes on along the minus strand of JAQZBX010012111.1, from coordinate 26,088 downwards.
AAATGGCTACATTCCACCCTCTGAATTCCAAAAATACATTACAATACTCAAAAAAACTTAAATCAGTAACAATTCAAGTACAAAATCATATAGGCAGTTTAAAGAAATACAGTTTGTCTTCAGGCAAAATCCCCTCTGCTGTGGACCTCTGAAACTTACAAAACCATTTAATTGCTTCCAATACAAAAATGGAAAGACAAAGGATAAACATTTTCATTATCATAAGGAGAAATTGGGATGTTAAACATGAGTCATGGATCCTCTACAGTTCAGTAAACCTGCAGGGCATCCTCCATTTGATTTCAAAGTCTGAGAGACATTCTTAAGGTGATGGTTTCTTCTCCTTGGGGCCACATGGGGACCCACCCTTTCCACAGGCTTGCCCAAGGGCCATTTTCTTGGTTCCACCCTCATCAAGCATCTGGGTGTCGACCAAGCTCCAGACCTCACCCTCCAAGAGTGTTGGGATGATTGCCACACCTTACCCAATCTTTGGTTTAGAGTCTTAGCCCTCCTAGTACAGTGAGGTGAAGACAACATTCCCCCTAACCTTTGGCATACAGGTTCAACCCTCTCAGAGCAACGAGTTTTGTCATACAGGTTCAACCCTCTCAGAGCAATGGTTTGACCACCTGGCCTTCTCTAATCCATGGGGGACAGGAGCACCCCTCTCAGACCTTTGGAGTGCTGACCTTAACTGCCCTAATCTTTGAGGAATGTGCTCCGCCCTCCCTGTACCCTGGGGCAGCAAAACTCTTCCTGAACACTGGGTGGGGGATATCCACCCTCTTCAAATCCTGGGGCAAACTCACCCTCTCTGTACACATAGGTGGGGCTCCTCTCTTGGCCCAAGGTGATGTCTTAATTCCAGATTTCAGCTTCCATGATTTTCTTCTTAAAGCTGTTTCTCCTTCAATCTTTCCTTTCCATGTCCTCTTTTGTCCAAGCTGACAGTGGTTTTGTTCATATAGCACTCTCAAAAACGTTCTTGGTTTAGCATGCAAGAAGCAGGGGTCCAAGCCATCAGATAGTAAGACTTTCCACAAGTCTTTCCGAGATAATTGCATCTTCAATTCTGAGTTACAAGTTCCAAGTTTAGTAAAGTCTTCAAATAGGGCATTTTCATCTGGGAATTTGATTTCCAGAAACTTGGAAGTTCCGGAATCAGTTTCTGTTTTCTTTGTGCTCAAAATTTCAGTCCTTAGTGTATTTCGCTCATCTAGTATTTTGCTATAAGCTGCAAGGAGAAGCCAAGCCACAGTCTCTGCGTTTACCTTGGAAAGTTCTTCAGCTAAATGCTCCGGTTCGCCATTTTCAAATTCTGTCTTCCATATAACACCAGGAGTTAATCTTGTTAAGTTCTCTGCAACTTTAAAACATGGATCGCCTTTCCTCCAGTTTCTAATAATAGTTTCATCATTTACTTCTAAGGCATCATAGAAAGTCTCTTTAGCATCCATATTACTATCAACAGTCTCTTCAAAGTGATCTAGGCCTTTTCCATTAAGCATTTCACAATTCCTCCAAAAAATACCCCTTACCCATTTATAAAA
>JAQZBX010012111.1:0-24435 GCA_029593785.1 Cabassous unicinctus | reverse complement strand
TCCGGTTCGCCATTTTCAAATTCTGTCTTCCATATAACACCAGGAGTTAATCTTATTAAGTTCTCTGCAACTTTAAAACATGGATCGCCTTTCCTCCAGTTTCTAATAATAGTTTCATCATTTACTTCTAAGGCATCATAGAAAGTCTCTTTAGCATCCATATTACTATCAACAGTCTCTTCAAAGTGATCTAGGCCTTTTCCATCAAGCATTTCACAATTCCTCCAAAAAATACCCCTTACCCATTTATAAAATGGTTTCAACATTTTGGTATATGCAAAAGCACTTCCCCACTCCTCGGTACCAAATTTTGTATTAGTCAGCCAAAGGGGTGCTAATGTGAAATACCAAAAATGGGTTGGTCTTTATAAAGGGTATTTATTTGGGGTAGAAGTCCACAGTCACCAGGCCATAAAGCATAAGTTTCTTCTCACAACAAAGTCCATTGCCACGTGTTGGAGCAAGACAGCTGCCGACATTTGCCAGGGTTCAGGCTTCTTGGGTTCCTCTCTTCCCTGGGCTGCATTTCTCTCCGGGCTTAGCTCCTCTGGTTCCTCCACAAGGTCAGCTGTAGGCTATCAGGCGAATGGCTTGCTTCTCTTCTCCTGGGGCCTTCTCTCCAACATCAAAACTCCAACATCAAAACTGCTTCTCAAAAACTGCTTCAACTCTGTTCTTGCCATGCCTTTTATATTTGATTCCCCACCCACCAAGGGGTGGGGCTCAATGCCCTACTGATGTGGCCCAGTCAATGTCCTAATCATAACTTAATCATGCCCAGATTAACAGATCAGTTTACAAGCGTGATCTAATTATATTTTGGAATTCATAATTACATCAAATTGCCAAACGGCTACAATTGTGAAAACAAACCATGTTATTAAATTTTAGATAGAAGCTTACCTGTAAATACTCTAGACCTGAGGTCTGCTCTCTATTAAAAGGAAGGTTAGTAAGTATTAGGGTTGTGTTAATGGCATGTTAGCACCCACTGATACTTTCTCCTTGACTTAATCAGGAACTATGGGAACTGAAAAAAGCCTAGTTCTTTAAGCAATTAAGTCAATCAAATACTACTTCTGCACTCACTGTACTGCCTGCATTCATTTTGGTGCCAATTCTGAAATTCAGAAATGACCTCTAGGGTAGGGAGTCTTTATAAATATTCTTGTTTAATCATCACAACAACCTCAGGAGATCAATATCATTCTCAGTTTATGGGGAGAGCAGGGAAACTGAGTCTCAGAGCATCAAGTAACTTGTTTTCAGGCTACACCTTTCCTTCTGGTCTGGATTCTTTGATTTTGAACCAATTTGAAATCTAGAATGAACACAAGCTAAGACTGCATTTCCCATGTAAAATACTTAGAATGGCTTTGTGCAGATAAAAATTCTTTCATAGATATTTGGAGTTTCACAATTCCTAAGTGTAGGTTTCGCTAAAAGTTTTCTCCCGAACTTTCTCTTGGTGAACTATTCAGCTGTTTTCTACCTCAGTTCTTTATACTTTTCTCCATTTTGTCAATCTTTTTCATAAATGCTTTCATATTGAGAGGCTCATCTTCTTTATTATCCAAATTTCCTGGCCAGCTAATTTCAAAAAATGTGTCCTGTTTCATATGGAACTGATTACCTTTGAAAATGAGAATCTATCACAAGCATAGTTGGTTTAGTTTGTCATATACAAAAGACTAGTCATTGTTTATTTTTATGTTTCAGCATTTCCTGCAACCTCTTGTTCCTATGACAATTAGAGTGCTCGATTTAATGCTAGATTAGCCCTGCTGTTCAGTAGTGGCGAGGTCTGAGGCAACTTTATTAAACTTCCTGCCGAGTGCCCGTGAAGTGGATCTGCTTTCTTTCACTGCCGGGTGAGGCTCCTTACTCAGTGTTTCCATCTCTCAGTACAATATTCTCTCCACCCCTTTGAGATATTTCCCTTTTGACACAGGGCTCCACTTGCCAAATCATAGGACAGGAAATAGTATTTGTCATTTTTTGGGGGGCCTCCTCTTCGGTGGGAGAGACCACTTTTACTTTTTGCAATAGAAAAAATTAGTTTCCCTTGCAAAATGAACTCTAGTAGTATGTTTTACTCTTTCCTTTGAAGCCTTCAGAATTCCTATCCTTCTCCACCCACTCAATTTTTGCAGGAAACTTTTGATCTTGAAGAGTTCTAAAGGCATTTTCTGAATTTCTTGGCTGTTTCTGGGACTATCACTACCTAGAAAGTCCTGTATAAAGAGCATCAGTCAGGCAAGGGACTCCCAGATACACCTTTTCAAATGAAAGAGGGAAACAGCAACTGCCTCAGATCCAGTAAGGTAAATGGCTGTTTATACACCAAGTTGTGATAAAAGCAAACAAAAAGTCACAGCTGTTGATATATGAGCCTATCTGCGACAGCTTGCTCTGGCTTTTTTGACTGGCAGGTACTTTGTACACTTTTAATAGCATTTCAACACTTGTCTGCTATTTAAACAACATCATCTTTCTGGTTGGAATATAAATGTGTGCTGAAAATTTCCACATATTTTATTCAGTCAGCCTCTTGGTATAGCATTTCCTGATAAGAGAGAGTTGGTTGGCAAATAGGAAGCTATCTAAATTGTTCAAGTAGCTCTCCTGGTTGAGATAAACCCTTGTTCAGGGACTTGTTTTCCATTTGTAAAAACAAGTCAGATAAGCCTCTCTTGTGGAGGTTATCTTGGCTCTTTGAAAGACTAGCACCAATGCACAGTCTGTAGCTGAGTCTTACCTAAAAACAATTTTCTGCCTTGCAGACGATGCATGAAAATTTAGGCAAATATGCCTGGAAACCTCCAGATTAAAACAGGAAAAGATAACAAAACTAGTTTGTTCAACTAGATAAGATAGGAGAATGAAGCCTCGAGGGATCCTCTTTCAGATGATTGATGAAAAAGATTCTCAAGGGTAATGAGCCAAAAATTCAAGAGCTTCTTTCAAAGACAAAGGAAGAGTTTTATTTTGGCACTTCATAAGCAAGGGATTTTGCTTGGGCTTGAGAATAATTATACTTTTGAAATAATCTTAACAGGAAAAAAAGGTTGTAGATCTTACACATTGCTTTCTCCTGCCTCCCTGAGCTCATATCTGCACCACCCACTTTGGCATTTAATTACAAGTTCTGTGCCTTGTTTTCACATTTCCTATTATTCTTTTCTTTCCAAAGACCATGACATATACTGAGCAACTCTTTTATGGTAGGTATCATTCTCGTCATTCTCACATACTTTGTCTCATTCTTTACAAATTTGTAAAAAATGTTTTATTATCTCCATTGTTTTAGACTTGGAAAGAAAACAGAGAGATTTAATAGCTTAGGTGGAAAAGCCTGGACACGAAGTCCCATTTATCTGACTCCAAAGTCTTTCTCGCACACTCTGCTTGCCTTATGATACTGTAAATTCTTTGGAGGCATATATGGATCCCAATTGTATGGAATTTATTGTACTTGGAAACTCATTTCACTAAATCAACTTTTTCTGGCCTGGGAGAGGTAAAGTAAATGTTTAGGTCATCAATATTTATAATGAACTCTTTATGTATGTTATCTCATTTGATCTTCAAAATAATCCTATGAATAGGAGGTATTACTAACATTTACAGACGAAAATATGGAGGCATAGTAAAGGAAGTTAAGATTGCTGAAGTCCACGTAGCTAATAAATGAATGAATAAAAATTCAAACTCATTCCCCTCTGACACTAGTTCCCAAAGTTTTATCCACTCTACTTGTATATGTATCAGTGAACATACACATATATATGTATATATATCCCCCCAAAACACATGTTTAAGTCCTAACCCCAGTTCCTGTGAATGCAAGTTTATCTTTAAATAGGTTTTTTGAGGAAGTTATTAGTTAAGACTAGTCCAAACAGAATTAGGCTCAGCTCTAATCCAATATGACTGGTATCCTTAAGAACAAGAGGAAATCTGGACACAGAGATGGAGAGAGAGACAACCATGTGCCAGAGGCAGAATTTGGGTTATGCTGCCATAATCCAAGGAAGGCCATGGGTTGCAAGCCCCTCTTCAGCAGCCAGGGGAGAGGCCTGGATGGATTCTCCCCTTTCACAGGAAACCTGGCCCTGTGGATGCCTTGATTTCTAGCCTCCATAACCCTGAGACAATACATTTCTGTTTTTTAAGCCAATTAGTCTATGGTACTTCGTTAGAGCAGAGCCGCAAAATAAGACATATTCCATGTGTTTGCAGATAAAATGTTCGTTTTCATTTTGTGGGACACTTTGAATATTATGTCCTCCTTTCCACCAGGAAAAGGAAGTAACTTCCCCTAGAACCAGTCTCCAAGGCCAATGGGTCTCAGGGTTTATTGGAACAAAACAAGCAAAGAGGGTGAGTGGTGGCTACTAGAAAAGATTGCTAAATAGGTAATTGCCTCTGTGAACCACAAGAATGGGAAGGAAAAGGATCTCTGTCCCTCAAAACGAAGTTTAAAGGATACTCTGCTACTCTAAGTATGGTTCCCGGTAGCTCAGAATCACCTGGAGCTTTTAGAAATGAAATGCAGACTCTCATTCCTCAGCCAGACCTCCTGGATCAGCATCTGCATTTAGAGTTTGAGAAGCTCTGATCAAATGAAGTAGTGGTTCTAAACCTTGGGTATACAACATCCTGGAGTGGGGGCAGGATTTTTAAGAAGAAATGCTTGAGTCTTCTCCAGATATTCGGATTCAGTTGATTTGCAGTGGAGTCCAGTAGACTACAGTTATCTGCGGGGGAAGTATTAGCTGCAGTTGATGGAGAGGAAAGTGGGAACTGGTGCATGCCTAGTGGTCCAGGGTGGTAATATCCAAGAAATTAGTGAAGCAATTGAAGAACTCTAGGGATTTTAAAGAATAGGGAAAGCTATGAATGCTGACAGCCCTTCTTGCAGTTTTGCTCTAGAGGTTATTGCATAAAAGTACGCATTTAGAATAAATGAAGAGAAGTAGTAGCTTAAACAGGAATTTTTTTTCTTTAAGGGATGATTTAGGCTGAAAATGTAAATACAATGATTAGAAAAAACATAAATTCATGGATAACAGATAATTTCACTGTTAATAATTTAGATTGAATGAGATGAAAGCTGGATTTGAATCCTCTTCTTTTTCCAGGCACTTATGCACTTAGCAAATATTTATTGAGCACTGACTTTATGCCATTCTCTCTTCTATGTTCTATGTACTGAATAGTTAACAAAAAGACAAACATTCTTGTCTTCTTAGACCTCCATTTTAATGAGGAGCTTATATTCCACCTCTAGGGCTTTTCCTCTTACTGGAATAACAAATACAGCACACCAGCAAGGGAAATTTTAACTGGGACTTTAGTTTAGTTGAAGCAACATCTTTACTCATAGATACTTGTTCTAAATCATCAACTATAAGCTGTATTCTGAGCTCCTAAGAAGGTATCAGATGTTGCTTATCTCTTATGTGACTAGTGTGTCCATGTTTTCTCTGTCCTATATAAATGGTCCCTGGAATGCATTTAGTATTGTGTCTTCAAGATTTGGTGGTAGGAGGTGAGTTCTTAGACCCAACACCCAAAGCACTAACAATGAAAGAAAAAATAGATAAATGGGTTCTCCTCAAAATTTAATGCTTTTATGCTTCAAATGACTGTTAAGAAGGTGAAAAGGCAGCCTACTCAATGGGAGAAAATTTTTGGAAACTACATATCTGATAAGAATTTCATTTCCATGTTATATAAAGAGATGGCATCATTAATATTGCTTTGCCATAAGTGATCTTAGAATGTTTAAAATTTTTTTCTCAGAAACAGCTACCCTTTGTCTCAGTTCTAAGCTTGAATAGCAATAAAATCACACTTCAGTGTGTTTGATTGAGAGTTTTGTTTATTGTATTTTGTTCAATAAATTCTCACAATTTTAGTAGCTATTTAGTCAGGTATTTCAACTTCATAAGTATTTTAAAACAGATTAACCAATTATATATAAAAATGGTAATATCTTTCAGTCTGTGAAAGAAAGCATTATCTAGTTCTACAATCCTACATAATGAATAAGTATATAGTTTCAGATATGTTGTGTATATCTTTTTCTCATGTTCAGGACCAAAAACTCATATAATTTTGATTTCTTTTTTTTTTTAATCAAATCATTGGATACATATTTCAGTTATCCAATTCTATGGTTTTCATTATTCACTTTTCACTTGTGTGTATCATGACAAATTTTATTATGTTTAGCATGTGGCTCACTTGTTCATTAGCTAATTTAATACTGTTTTCTCTTTTCATATTTTTTCTTTGAAGCCAGTGTGCATTTAAAATGTCTTTTCTTTAAATTGTATTAAATAGTTTTCAGTTCTTTTGTTCTTTTACACTTTTCTTTCCAGGTTGATAAATAGAACTATTTTATTCATTAGGATATCACAATATAATTTTACTTGAGTGTCAGTATAAAGGAATAATCTTCCTCACTCATTTTTTTGGGTCATTTTTTCACTCTCTTCAAAGTCAAATGGAAGATTAGTACCCAATTATTCTCTCCACAGACTTAAGTCCTCTCCTTTTCTGTAATACCTCATTTCAAATACTGCTTCTGTCAGCTACCAGAATTTTTGTTTCTTTATTTCTAAGGCATTTCATGAGAATGCTATTCTTTCTTAGCTTCCTGATCTTGATTCAATAATCATTTTAACATTACTGAACTCTTTCTTCCTTTATTTCCTTTCATGGTCCTTTCTGACAAACTCCACTCCCCATCTGTTCTTGTCTGCTGGGCTGCCAAAGGGAATATACCAGAAATGCATTGGCCTTTACAGTGGGGGATTTATTGGCTTACAGGCTTACAGTTCTGAGGCTGTGAAATGTCCAAATCAAGGCATCATCAAGACAATACTTTCTTCCTGAAGACCAGTTGCCTGTGATCCTGGAGTCCTCTGTCACATGGCAAGGCACATGGTGACATCTGCTGCTCTCCCCCTTCTCTTCCAGGGTTTGCTGCTTTCAGCTTCTTGCTTCTATGGTTTCTCTTATAAAGGACTCCAGTAAGAGAATTAAGACCCACCGTGGATCATGACTTAACTGAAGTAACCTAATCAAAAGTTCCTATTTACAATAGGTTTATACCTACAGGAATGGATTAACTTTAAGAACATACTTTTCTAGGGTCCATGCAGCTTCAAACCTTCACACCATCCACCCCTAAGTCACCCTTACCCATGTTATAGTACCAAGAAGATTTAATCAATTGAATGGTTATGTGATTTTGCCTCTGTTATTTCCTTGATAGATAAATTCCCATTCTATTCTTTCATTAACTTTCTAGCTCTTTTGGGCTAGGGACTGTGGTGTATATTTTTCCTGTGTTCTAATTTGAGCACATGACTCGACTCAAGAATACATTGACTGACTAAATATTTTATAGAAATAAATACAATTTAAAGATAAAAGAAGCACTTTTGTTATATTTTTAAAATCATCAAAGAGCCTTCAATTTTGAGTATAAAATGATTTTGGAGAGTTAGGCTAGGCATTTTGACATTTTTTCAAGTATTCTAGATTTGTACATAAATCTGGAAGTATATCTCTATCCTGAAAGAGATATTGAAAAATTTTAATGTGGTGTCATGAGTATCTATTCTAGCTAGATGGTAGGTAAAAGCCTGCATGATAAAACTCCTATATGGCTTTCCTTCTCCCATTAACAAAGAAGGGCTAATATTCTAAGATGATTAAAATGTTTCTGTTCACTAGGTATATGTAGTTTGCAAACTTCATGCCTAGGTATTTATATATGGTGTTCTGAAAACCCACTCTCACCCTCAAATTACATGTTCCTTTAGAAGACATTTTTAGAATTCCTATAAATTAGGTTAACTTATGTTTCTGAGGAGATACTGGGTGAGGAGAAGGGGCAGAGAGGTTTTGAAGAAAAGAGAAGGGGTGGAAAGAATAGAATCACATAAAAGTTACCAAATCATACTTCTCTTGTTCTTTCTCTACTTGCTCTATTGATTATTTAGTTCTGTATGTCCCTAAAATATCTCTAAGAATTCTACAGAGGTGTCTCATGTGTGTTTGATGGTTAGTCCTTTTGGATACCCTCTGGCTTCTGCCATTTCCTCCTTCCCAGTTCCAGAGGGTCATAATTGTGTCTCTTAATATTGACAAAGTCCAGAGCTGACTCCTGTATCACCAAATGTAGCACCCCAACTTCTCAGGCAACTCAAATCTTAATTCTGCTGCCATTGGACTGGCCAGATACTACTACTGAGGTTGGTTCCCCTGAAATCTGGGCTAAGGGTCCCAGTGCTCCAAGTCATCTCCTCGGAGAGACGTTCCTGCTCACCTATATGAAAAAAAGCTGCTCCTTTGTTTCCTACATTGCAATTGTTAATTATCTATATTGTTCATTGCACAATGCCAGGCATAGTGCAATATATGCATGAATTGATGAATTAAGATGACCGAGGTGTTTTATAAGTACACCTATTATTTGGTTTAGTCCTCAGAGTTATGTATCATTGGCTGGCATTTTGTATATGAGATCAATTTTTCAAAGTCTCTCATGATTCTGCAGGGATCTATCTAGGGACGATGGGTTAAGAAACTGTGCTTCAGAAGCAATACATTTGGGACCTGGCCAAATTCTATACATGAATAAAATTCTTCCTTTGGAGAGAAAAAAGAATTAATTCAGAGGAATAAATGGCACATGCATTTACTTAGCAGCTTATTAACATCTATCTGTAACTGATTATATCATTTATTATACAAGTGCCCATTTTGAATCATTGACTAATTTTCAAAGTCTATGTCCTTGTCATCTTTTCTCATCCAGTTGTTCTCTCTTGTCTTCTTGCTTATCTTCTTGGTAGTAATGGTGTTCTTTTGTAGTTTTATGGCTACAGTGGCTGCTCATAAATTTCCTTAAAATCATTTTGTCCAAGTTAATGTTCCTGTATTAGGGTTCTTTAGGGAAACAACTGACAGGAGATATCTGTAAATATTATGAGATTTTATAAAATTGTCTCTTGCAACTGAGGGGATGCACGAGTCCAATTTCTGTAGGGCAGGGACTCTGACAAAGGTCCTCAGTGAATTCCCCAGGAGAAGCTGTCTGCCTGAAGAAGTAATGGGAATTCTCTCTTCTAACTGTTGAAATCACTTCCTTTTAAGGCTTTCAACTGATTGGATGAGACATGTTTCATTGCTGAAGGCAATCTCCTAAATTGATTGTAGTTGTAATCAGCCACAGATGTAATCAACTCACTGATGATTTCAGTCCAGGATATGTCCTCACAGTAACAATTGGGCCAGTGCTTGCTTGAACTGGGCACCATTACCTGGCCAAGTTGACACATGAATTTAACCAACACAGTTCCCTTGATAATATCCTTCTCCACTTATCTCATTGCACACTAATATCTCACATTTAAACCTTCTTAAATTGTATCTTGATGCTGACTGTGATGGAACAGTTAGGAAGATGTTTGTATGCCGTATTTGGAGGATATTATATTAGTTTTTCTTCAGCTGGGTTTCCCCATGGGTTACACTAACTTGAATTTTCTTTTTATGATTCTCTTCGTCTGTTTCTGGAGAGGATACTTGTTTTTCAAACTCCTGCCTTCCTAGTCCTCTATGGTAGTGTTTCTCTAACCATAATGTGCCTACACATTACTGAAATACCTGATTCACCGGGTATTAGTCAGCCAAAAGGGGTGCTGATGCAAAGTACCAGATATCTGCTGGGTTTTATAAAGGGTATTTATTTAGGGTAGAAGCTTACAGTCACAAGACCCTAAAGAGTCCAGCTCAAGGTACCATAAGAGGTACTTTCTCACCCAGTCATTAGCAACGTGTTGAAGTGAGAGTTCAGTCTTCCATCTTCCTCTTAAGGCTCTGTGGTCCCAACTTCTTCTGCTCTCAGCTGTAGGTGGGCGTAAGGCTCTGTCTCTCAATGCTTCTCAGCTGCTCCATTCTCTTCAGGTGCAAACTATCAGGCTAATCGCTCCTCTGGGGGCCTCTGCTGTGTCTGTGGAGTTGTCTGTCTTCCTCTGTGTTCCTCTTCTCTGTGTATCTACTTCTGTGTTATTGATTGAGCATCCATTTATACAGCCCACCAAAGGGGCGAGGACTCAACCCTGCATGCCCTAATGACATGGTCAAATCAAAGCCCTAATCTTGATTTAATCAAGTAAACATAAAGCCTTTGAATTTAACACAAACTGTATCACTCTCAGAGAAACAGACCAGTTTACAAACATAATCAATATCTCTTTTTGGAATTCATAAATAATATAAAACTGCCACAGCCTGAGACTTGGCATTTTTAATAACTTCCCTGACTCTGCTGATTATTATAGTCCACAGATGACAATTTGAGCAGCCAGGTGCCAAAAAACCCAACAGCTGTCACTGACTTCACTAATCATAATCCCTTTACAGAATATGGTTTCACCTTGGATTTATAAAAATACTGTCAGCAATATCTCTGAAAAAAATATTTTTGACTTTCTTATTAATTTGGCTACATGCAGTAATATTTAATCACACTGATGCATTTGGACTTATGAACTATATACTATTCTCAGTTGAATTGAATTATCTCTAAAGATTGTAGTCTTTTCCCAATCTCCTCTACTGTGAAATTCAGACCTTCATTGTTTCTCAGTTTAATTATTGTAAAATTTTCGAAATTGTTTCTCTATCTCGTCTTGCCTTCACTGTAATCAATTTCCCATGTCTTTTCTTTTGCCTCCTCTTTCTGCCCCCTCCCTTCCATATAAAAGAGCTTCGGCTGTGCTCTGCACAGGTGCAGATGGAGCTTAACTCAGGAGGAAGGTGAGGATGCGAGGGTCTGTTTCCATTATACCTAGCAGTACCCAAATCCTTGGTGGTTCAGGCCACTCAGCTGCAGCTCACCCCTCTGGTTGGGTGTGAAACCAAAGCTGGGCACATACCACCTACACTCACTGGATCCATCATTATCTGTGTAATTAGGCAGCTCTGCAGCAAGGTCAACGAGAGAAGGCTCATCCCTGTCGACTGTGGAGGAATTAATATATTCTCTGTATGCTTTGGCAACTCCAACAATGAAAGATTTCTCCCTTCTGCAGCATCGTCATAGGCTCTACTTGAGGTAAACAAGACAGGTGGGGTGGAGGGAGCAGTTAAAAGGAACGGCTCTGCCAGAGGGCTGTTGCAGGTGACAGTTTTGTGATTTGAAGCCATTTGTGTTCCCATCTCCACTGGCAGGAAAAGAGAGATGACCAGGAATGGTGAGTCAACAAATGGAAGCATCTGAAGTTTATTTGGGAGAAGTCCCAGGAGAAAGTGGGCTCTTGCCAATGAAGCTGGTAGGTCCCCAAATCTTGAGATTTATGGGGTGTTATGGATCTTAGAGGTGACTCAATTTTGTACACAAAGCCTGCACCCTTCAAGCTACCTATGTATCCCTAGGTCCTGTCCATTGTTGGTAGCTCATAAATGCTCAATAAATGTTTCTTGGATAGATTAAAATAGGTAATTCAATATTTCTATGTATTGTGTTCCGTACCTTCCCCCGGGCAGCTACCTAACAAGTTTGCTGACAATCAAGAATGATGATATTTTTGCTTAAAAAATTTTTGGTGAACATTATCAACCCTTGGTTTCATGTATATGAAAATATTTAACTGGTCTGTATTCTAAATTAAAAAATAGCATTAGAAAGTTTCATAGAAATGGCTGATAGCTATCATTTTCCAAGCTGTGTTCTGCAAAGCCGTAGGGTTCAGCAAAAACTATAGGAGCCACTCTGGGGACAAGGAAGCCCTGCAGGTTAAGCAGAGCTCTGCCCTCCATGTCTCATTTCAGTCAGAGTGGATCCACTTGTTCCTGTTTCATACTTTGGGTCTCCAAGTACAACCTCATTTGTAAAGAGAGGTCTGCTGGTAAAATTAAATAAATAATCAAATAACCCTGAGACTCAGTGATTGACAGGATTCCTGGGTATATGCTGGTTGAATTAGTTTTCCTGGGGGTCTTCTACAAAGTGTGTTCCCTACTTTTGTTTGCTGTCAGCACAGCGTTACAAGATCTTCCACTGGGCAACATCCCTGGATTGACAGTGCTCCAGCGGCTTTCACAGGAAGCTGGGCTCAGCGAAGAGTGTATGTGAGGAAGCTGTGCCCGCTCGATCTCAGTGTAGCCACTGAATTAATTTGGTTACTTTTGAAGAGAGGTGACTCCATGTGATATTAACCATGGCTAGCTTCAGGGATAGAGGCTTACCTCCTGCTGTGTCATCATCACTTTAAGCACAAGACTTTCCAAATGCTGAAAAGTTTCCTTCTTTGCTTCATCTCTGTTATTGTCAGTGTTTTCCTTCCTGCCTGCAATAACAATCACAGAACTACTCAGAGGCCAATTTCATCAGTAAGGATAAATGGTAAGGGAAATATAGTACTTTCTATTAATTTAATCTGAGGTTATTATTTGCCAATTTGTTGAACTACTTCTTGAACTTATTTATCTTTTCTACCTGAACAGTATTTTCAGATAACCACTTCTTAAGCACAATTCAATAGGCTCGCTTTTCTCTGTCTTCAATTTTACTTGTTTCAAAAGTTTAGGAGTGTCTTCTCCTTTTAGAGTTCCAAAATGGGAGCAGTAAATTTCTCTTCATCTCTGTAATTCCTGTCATGATTTTTAAATCCTTTCAATGCATATGTTCACAGAATTAATCAGCATTGGTTACGCTCAAAATAAGGGTTATGGGCTGAGGAATGAGTAGGACGACCTATGAGTCGTGGTCTTTCTAAGCTTACCACATTGCTGGAGAGACTAGTTGTAGACATTGGGAAAGATAATAGTAAAGTGGGAATTAAATGACAAGAAAAGGGGAAACAAGAAGTAACTGTTGCCAGGTGCTGCTTTCATTGTCTTGCGCAGGCTAAGTTTCACCTATTTTTTGATGTCATTCTAAACAAGGCAGGGAAACTTCTGCTACTCAAACAGCGATTGTTCAATTCATGCAGCTGTTCTTAGTTATTAGAATGGCTGCAAAGTCTTGCTACTGTCCTTCCCCAAATAGATCAGGAGCCTTGGATAGTAACATGAAAATGAAGCATGGTTTTAACCACCAGGAAAGACTGACCACAATTCATGATTTGAAAAACCTGTCTTCAGATGAAATTGTCTGGTTTTACCCAGATCTTCTAAAGATAAAAATTACAGTGGGAGCAGGTGTAACTCAATGGTTGAGCACCTGCTTGGCACGTGCGAGGTCACAGGTTCAATACCTGGTACCTCCTAAAAAATAAATAAATAAAAATTACAAACTTTTCTTCTAACTTTCTTTTAATCATGCTTTTCTCCTTTAGGCATGATTTCATGCCTAAGCATGAAAGTTAGGCCTGTAGTCTAATTTCCCTTTTTTCTCTTATCTAATTTCTTTTTTGCCTTTTCTGTTTCTGCTTTTATCCCCATCATTTCAATCAAATGAATCACTTTAGGTTCCCCCACAACCTTTCCAGGATCAAGCAGACCTGCATATTCTTAGAGACTTCTTGACCACTCTAAACAAAATTTATAATTTCTCAATTCTAAATCTAGGGTTTAGGTTTAAAAGGAGTTATCCATATTGATTAATTTACAAACATGGGAAGATTTTTTTTCAGCAGCTCAATTCGCCTCCTATCTGATAGCATTTCTCGATAAACCCCACCCTCCACTGCCACCCCCACTACTCCCTACCCCTGATGTTCTCCTTTCCTCATCAAGCCCTGTACTTGCCTGTATTTTTTCTCTCTCTGGAATGCCTTTCCTTCTCTTGGCTTGCTGGCAAAATGCTCCTTATCCTTCAAGGATCAGTTCTTCCAAGAAACTGTCTCTGGACCTCTTGCTGTTGTTTCTCCTCTGCGTTCCCCAAATGGCTTTTCTTGTCTGTCTCTCTGACAAGATGACAAGGTCAGAACTAATGAATCATCACTGCTGTTGCCCCTCTGAGGGCCTCATTCAATCATCCCTGCCTCTAAATCTTTCTTGAGGTTTCATCCTGATTCCTTTCCTGCTGTTTAGCTTATGAGTCATACAATTTCTCCTATTCCTTGAACTCCATGTTCGTGTAGGTAGATTTTAGAGAACCCCCCACCTTTGCTTTCACACAGTTTCATTTAATGGCTCTGAGGACCTGCCCTCTGGCCACAAAAGCCCCAACTCTAGAGGCTGTTGCTCCACCACTGTGATTTCAACTACCTGCTCCTCCATTGTTTAGCTCTGTAAGCTGGGACAATTGCCTTAAAATCTCTGAGGCTCAGTGTCCTCACCTGTAAAAAGGCCCTTTTAATAGATAAAAGGAGGAAATGTTTGAAACCTGCTTAATACAATGGTAGATATTTAGTAAACACTATAGACTTAAGGTTTTATGAAGTTAAGATTTTATAGTAAAGTTGAACTCATATGTTTCTCTGCCTATTTTTATATGAACTTACTCTCCAGTAGGCTGTAGATAAACATTTAGTTTTTATTACATTATTATATAGTTGACGATGTGTCTATATACGGGCAACATGGATTTCTTCTCTTGAACTGGGACAACTCTTATAGAACTGGTTGTGGTAACAAATAACTGCTGGAAAGAACAGTTTAACTACCCAAACTCATCTCATCCTATTTGATAGAGATTCTTCATCTTTTAATTGTCTTACAAGATGCTTATAAGCTTGGCAGTAAAACAACTCAAAGAAAGGGACCTTTTATAACCATTTTAACATGGGGAGTTTACTTAGAGGTCATGTGCTACGGACATTCTATTCATTTTTCTTGTTTTTAATGGGCAACATTGGTATAGTCTAATACCTGCTTTACATATTTTTAATGTAAAAATCATTGTGTTTTTTCACGATGTAAAATTTCAAGGGCTAGATAACCATCAGTGTTGGAGTGGTTCACAGGAAATATCTGGGGATCATTCGCCCTGACCATGGATGTCCCCTTGGTCCAAATATCAGTGAGGGATGGTGACCTTTTATTTATACATATGATATTTTTAAGTTTCTTAACTTTCACAAGAGGAGAGAAAATCTGCCTTGTGCTCGCCCGGTGGGTGTAGCATAACACTATACTCTTAGATCACTCTTGGAAAGTACTAAACCCTCAAACTCATAGCCAGCCATACCTTCCCTAAAGTTATTTGGAATAAATTATAGCTTTATTGAGCTAGAATAAAAAAAAATAGTCCTTGAATTAAGTCAGATTATCAGAGAACTGTGTACCTAGGCTATATTTTATTAGCATATTGTAGAATTATTTTTACTTAGGCTATTGGTCTATGTTGAAAGACTTGCTAAGAAATGCTATAAAAGCTTTTACTGTATTCTATGTAGAGATCATTTTGAAGATATCCATTGCATCAAAATATTCTTATATCCATAAGCAAAATTTTTTTCATATATCTGTATTAGAAAAGTTGTGCTTTTCTTGAATCTATTCATTTACTCATTAATTCAATTCAATAAGTACTTATTAACTGTTTAATATACTCACTAATAGGAATTATATATAACTATTACCAAATATCTTTCCTGACCTCTTGAAATTTGTATTTAATTTGGGGAGGTAGAAACTAAACAAAAACAAAACAAAACAATAATGTGTCAGATCCTGATATAGTGCTATGGAGAAAAATGAAGAGTAAGTGGAATGAGGTAGGTCTTAAGCCAAGTTTGTCCATTTAGATAAGATGGCCAGGGAAGGTCCAACTTTGATATTTGAGCAGAGACTATAAGGAAGAGAAGGTGTGAGAAGTGTAGAAATCTAGGGGAAGAGCTTTATGGGCAGAGGGAACAGCAAGTGTCTTGGCTCTGAGGAGGGAGTATTGCTGGCACATTTAGAAGTTAGAGAGACTGGAAGGTGGACAGTGTAGGGAGGAGTAAGTGATCATGTCAGACCTTGTAGACTATTCTAGAGCTTCCACCTTTACTCCTAGTGAAGCCCTCAAAAGGTGTTTGAGCAAAAAAAATTGTGCTCTGATTTAAATTGTCAAAGATTGTCTCTATTTACTCAGTGGGGACTAGAGCAAACGAGTCTAGGGAGATGAGCGTAACAATACAATATGGAGTTCTAAGAAACAAGTGCAGATAGGTCAATTAAGATGAGGATTGAGAATTCATAGTTGCATTTGGCATTGTGTAGGTCATTGGTGACATTGAAATGGTGGACCAATAGTGGTGGAAGCCTGACTGAAGTGAGTTGAAGAGAAAATGGGAAAAGTAAATTGGAGGCAGATATTATAGGTCAAACTTTCAAGGAGTTTGGCAGTAAAGGGGAGCAAGGACAGTAGCAGAGCTGGAGGGAATATCTGGCTGAGAGAATCGTTTTTTGTAAGATGTGGAGTATTACAGTATCCTTGTGGGCTGATGGTAACAGCAAGGAATAAGCTGATGAGGCAGGAGAGAGGGAGAATGTTGCTAGAATGATATCCTTGAGTAGATGGAGGGGACGAGCTCCAGCACATAAGTGGAATGATTGCCCTTAAGTAGTGCAAGGCATTTTATTTATTCACGAAGGAGGAAAGGCAAAGTATACAGATTCAGTTGAAGGTAGATTAGTAGATGTGGAAATGGAACATCTCTACTGACTGTTTTTGTTTTCTTAGCAAATAGTGACAAATAGGGAGGGAAAAACATGAGAAAATATGAAGTGATTATCTAGGTGAATGAATGGATTAGGTGAAATTTCCACATAGTCCTAAGGGCCCACTTGAGCTTAATGGTTATGTGCTTTTCTCCCACCACATTCAGGTACTCAGGGATAGACACAGACTATATAGCATTTTGTATTTCCCCAGGGCTTAGGGTCTTGCTAGGCCACTGTAATGGCAGGAGAGAGAGTCTATTAAATTTAGGACATAGGAAAGGAAGTGGTTATAATGATGTTTAATATAATCCAACTGGGTAAAGAGAAAAATATAGAGGGAATTGAGGGGCAGGAAATATTGTTTGGGCCAGTGGAAGAAAAGTTCTGGAGTTGTAAAAGGATTGTTGGAATTTGCTTAGTAGAAGGAGTGAACTGAGAATAAGGGAGACAGTGATTAGAAAGCGGGATGTTTAGAACTGAATGATGGAGCATTTGCCATTATTGGTAATGAAAGACTGAGGTATGCCCTAGGAAAAGAATCACTGGAGGAGAAGAAGTCAAGGGACTGAGAGGCCAGGATGGAGGGAGGATCTTGTTTGTGAATTTTGAAATCACCAAGAATTAAGACAGAAGTTATCAAGTAGAGTAGATAAACATAAAATCATTAAGAAATAAAGAGAAAGTCTTAGGAATCATTGGTAACACAAATGAGTAGTATTAGGTGATATACATAATGATATGACATTCAAAACTGGGTGATTTAGGGAAGAGTGGAGGGAACATGGTTTGGAAGTCGCAACAAGGAGAAAATGTCACTCTGCCTCCATGCTCACATCTCTTTGTAGGGGAGAGAAAAGTTCTAATGACTAAAAGTTTTGATTTCTAATCATATGTTTATTATAAGAGATGAAAGGGAGCACATTTACCTCTTCTTTGGCTGCTAATTCAGTGGTTATATGATGCCCTAGAATAGTGATTTAGAAATAAATAAGAGAATACATATTTGAGAAATGTTAAGGAGAACAATTGACATATCCTGGTAAATAGGTATATGAGGGAGGGGAGAAAGAGGGAAATAGGGAGAAAAAGAAGTAAAGGGTGATTTCTAGATTTCAGCTAGGATAAGATGGTCAGGTTATCCATGATAGAAAATGCTAAACAGGACCAACTGAGGTAGAATGATATGCTTGAATTTTAACAGATTGAATATAAAATGTCATTAAAAATTTGGTTGGTTGACTCTAGAAGGCAGTCTGAATTTCTCAGGGGAGGAATCCAGATTGAAGATATAGATCTGGGAATTATCTACATATATATGGCAGTTGAATTCATGATAATGAATGAGATTACTACGGAAAATTAATTCAGAGAAAGATTAACCTAAATTATTTTATGTTACGATTTATCCACTTTTATTCTTCTCAAGTGGCTCTGTGCTCATTGTCATTGATGCTTTTCTACAGACATAATATTCCATTCACTTCTATATTTAGTCTAAGGGAATGTTACATCCAAAGCTTTATTTCTGAAACAAGGAATAGAAACCCCCTCAGAGTTTCTCAGATTAAAAAGGGGGGCGGGGAGGGGAGTTTTTGTAAGGATGCAGAGGAACACATATTAAAACACAGTCAGATTTCATATGAAATGGATCTGGGAATAGTAGAGTCAAGAACCAAGACACTGATCTCACCTCTTAGGAGTCTCAAGAACTCTCCCATCTCTCCTTTCTGCATGAGTCTGCTGTATTGTTTTTTCTCTTTGTCAGCCTCCTCCTTATCTATCTTATCAGTTTGCACATCGCCCAGCATGACAATCACAACTACCTACTGTGCATGTACTTCTAGTTATCCCAATTCAGAATTGTGAAACAATTGGTTCAATTTGATCATTTCTCATCAGGTCTCAGGCCAGCTAATGGGCCGGGGAAAGGGTCAAATGAGCAACCAAAACTATGGGCCTCAAGCTCATGAAATGGACCTCCTGTAGAAGCTCTCGGCAGGAAAGCTCAGTAATTCAAAATGTAAATAGGACACTTCACAAACTTGCTGATCTTAGATGTTTAATAGTTTTGAATGATACTAAAATAAATGCAACTTAGATCTTTGAATCTCTTCTTATTACAAAGGGAAAGTGGCTAGAAATTACAGCTGTAAACTTTGATTATGAGAGTTTAATCTGGTGCAGACTGATACTGATATTGTATTATAATGCCAATATGGATACGACAAAGAGCTTTATGGAGCATTACTATGCTGGTGTGGTTATGATTTGACCCACAGAATTATCTTGCCTATGATAATTTACTTTATTTAACTTTATTGGATATTTTTATAATTCCTTACCAGGTCTACTATTGTTTGTTTTGCTCCATTAGTCAACCACATTTATTGATTGTGTCCTTACTGTACGCAGTGACATATTCCTGGTCACTCTGAGAAGCAATAAAAGGAAATCAAGACCTACTATCCCTTCTTCAAGGATTGTTTGGTCTGCTGAGAGTGGATTAAAACGTATTTGAAAGACTAATTGGAAAATTTTCTGAGATTATATGAAATTGATATAGATTAAACAATATTTAAGTGCTATGGGATTATGGGGTCAATGTGGTCATGTAGCTGTATAAACCAGATTTTCCTCAATGTTCAAAATAAATTAAAATGTGAAAAACACTTAATGGACATAAGGTTCAGGGAAGTTGGACTAAATTCTATAACATTCTCACTGACAAATATAAGAAGACCGTGGTAATATGCCTCTGTGATAAACCAAAATTAGGTAGAGCTTAATTGGCTATAATCATTGACAAAATTTTGAAACCTACTTTGATAATTTGACTTCTGTTCATTTGAGAACCTAGAAAAAAACTGAAACAAATTCTTTAACCTGACTCTTATCAGTTTTCCTTCTCAGACTTTTAAAGTCATTGGAACATCAAATGACTTTGTTCTCAAATAATCCAAGAGAACTATGTGGAAGCTGGAATGTCTTTTTAAATTTAGCATGGGAATTCACACACTGTAATTTATTTAATATCCCATGGGTTATATAGGTCAGCCCGATTCAGTGTGTCGGGTGGGGGGGGGTACTCAAAACACATGAATACTAGGGGAATCACTGGGGGTCTTCTTGGAGCCTGGTTTCCACAGATGCCATTGCAGAAACATAGCCAGAAAACTCACCACAGAGGCATGAAATACTCTCTCCTAAAGAAGCCCCTTTTAGAAGAATACCTTCACATATGAGACATCCACTGGAAACATGCATCCTCTTTTGTAGATGCAGAACGGGGATGAGGCAGAGAGTTTTTGTTCACTTTCCCAAGCATATTCTCTAATATAGCACTCTCAAAGCTTTATTGATTTTGTACCTCTAGAGTAAAAAAGCTTGAATATATATTCCTCAGAAATGTACACTTGTTTGTAAATTATATACCCATACCAAAGACAAAGTAAATACTAAATGTTACTAAGACCGAATTTTTCTTATGTTTTTAGATAACATTTAATATTAATAGAGACTTTACTATTTTCTCTCCAGATTTCACTATTTTCTCTCAATGAATGATATTGTACCCTGCATCCCAATTTGTAGACCATTTCTTTAGAACATGATGACAAGAGGCAGGAGAGGAAGGAGTGGTAGAGCATGCAAACATTAGTGGCCAAAATGTCAGACACATAAGGTAAGCAAAGGGTGACTTATTTCAATGGATTTTCCCCTCTACCAGCTAATGGCAAACTTCACACACACACGTCAGGTTTATACTCCATGGTGTTAGAACCTGTCTGGAACATTTGACAGCTCAGCATCACCTTCAGCAAATTTATAGAAAGTATTACTTATTAAGATAATCTTCCTCATGGTACAAAGGGAGAAATCTCATGGGTAAATTGGTTGAGGTCCTAAATATATTGGAGATCTTGGGCCAGTAATTGTCAAGGCCCTTAAAGCTGTTAGATTTGAATGGTTATTTGAAATAATTGTAAGATCCCTACTTAAAGCCCCACGTGTATTTGCTTCATGATTTTCAGGCATCAAAGAAAGAAGAAAAAATTGAAAACAATTTCTTTGGCAATTATCTGTTCCTCTGGTCAACCTAAGACAAAGATATAGAAAGTACAAGAGAATTGCTTGACAGTGGACTTTGTTTTTACAAAGTAATGCCCTTCATATAAATGAGGCTCCCTGGAGTACACAAATTTCTAAATGACCTCCAAGTGATTTTTTCGATACTCTCTACTGAAGCTTTTTTCTTTCTTCGTTTTATTTTTGTAGACATGGTCCCTTTTTGTGAAATTGCTTCTGCATTTTAGAAATCAGACAATGGCATTAGCCTTTATCTGGATGTTATGGCAGATTTTCTTGGCAAAGTAAAAGTTAAAGAGAGCTTATTGTCTTCTTTTATCTATTTCTCTAAATACCAAAATCCAAAATGAATATCAGCTTTTAAATTTGCTCTGTTTAAGGACTCTTTCTCTCCTACTAACATCTAAAGAGGGTTATTAATTTTAATGTGTAACTGTCTTATTATAATTTTTTAAAACTGGGAAAACTATTGCTCTGGAAATAGTGGCATCTGAAAAATATGTGTCCCTCTTTATAATTTAAAATGCTACAAAGATACAAGAAAAATGATGTGGTCTATTTTTCTGAAGGAGGAGAGATGATGTCGACTCATTTTAGATTTCTTTTTCAACAGAGAAATCTATTTATCTGTAGTTGAAATGTATGGGGGAAAACTTTACTTGTATTTATTCAGGTTTAGAAATTGAGGAAGGATATATGCTAAAATGCACACCATGTATCTTCTTTATATATATTATTAGAGAAGTTATGAACTTACAAAACAATCATGCAAATGTACAGAATTACCATACAACACCCCTCCACCAACACTTTTTGGAACATATGTTACAGATTATAAAAGAACATCATCAGGCTATTACTACCAACTATGGTTTATAGCATACATTTGGTATATTTTTCCATATTCCCTATTATTAACACAGTACTTCTTTGGCATTGGTACAAAAATATTACAATATTGCTGTTAACTACAGTCCATAGGTTACGTTAATTGTATTTTTCCCATGCATCTCCATATTACACAAATTATAATAGTGATGTACATTTGTTCTAGTTCATAGAAGGACTTTCTTGTATTTGTATGATTAACCACAATTCTCATCCATGTCCTGGTTCACTCTGTTATTCAGTCTCTAGATTATTCTCTAGTTTTCTTTCAATTGACATTTACATCCCTAGACTATTCCTTTCAGCCACAATCCCATTTATAAACCACCTATGTTAGTTACACTCACCATAATCATACCATCTTCTTGGGGAAGGGGTGCTGATGGATATGTGTTATTCTGCTCTTAATTTTCCATAATGATTTGGTTGTTATTTTTATAATTGTGAAGAAAATGTGGAACTGAAAAAATGTGGAATGAAATAGTTCATGGTGTTGGCTACAATAAAAAGCATCTCATATTTTAAAATTAAGATAACTAGGAAAACATATGGGTCTTGGAAGCCTTTAAGAAATATTTGAGAGCCCTAACATGGAATTTGGAAACCAAATAAGGCAGGTTTAGTTTGGGCTTCAGGAGTGAATGCTTTTAGTCTTTGACAATTGTAGACAAACTTCAGGATAGATATTTGTGCAGAACCAGGCTATAAATGGATTGTAGTCACTCCCCAGAGTAGTTTCATTTTCAGATAAATTTAGAAAAATCCTGAATCTCTTCCTGAGTGAACATCAGTAAAGCTGGGAATCTTTCCAAGAGCCCATAGAGGGACTTATCCAGAGTCAAATTTTCTGTTGCACTAGGAAAGTCAGAAAAGTACTGACTAAGAACATCAGTGTCAGTGTGTTTGCTGGTCTCTGTAGTAAATTCTGTATTTGTAGGCTATATATGAGAACTTTATGACCTCAGGTCAGAGAACAGGGCTGAAAATATATCCTACACGAATACAACAATTGACATTTAAGTAACTTGCTTTGCTAAACCTTCTACATTTGAAAGTCGCTAGATATTACCATCTTCATCATCATCTAGGCAAAAAAAATAACTGACCAACAAAATGAAAAGTGTGTAATTAAATTTGGCCCAAACCCAAAAGGAATAGGCAAGGTATAGACTATTAGTTATGTTGTGTGGAATGGGTAAAATTAAGAAGGCATTGAAGAGGCAAGAAAGGAAGGGAGGGAAGGAGGGAGGGAAGAAAGGAGGGAAGGAGGGAGGGAAGGAGGGAGGGAGGGAGGAAGAAGGAAGGAAACAAGGGAAGGAAAGAAAGGAAAAAAAGAAAGAATGAACAGATGAGAGAGAGAGAGAGAACAAAGCCAATACTGTGAAAATCAACATTAAAACTTAAAGCATACTGTTTCATTAAAAGACACATATGTATGTTTATGTAGTATTATTCTGTAGCAATGGACCCTGCTATTGGTTCAAATTACTGCATTTTTTTTTTTAATTTAAAAGAATTATTAGAGTAAAGATCTGGTCATAGAAGTAAGCCTGAATTCTATACTTGGTAGATAGCGAAAACAGTGTTTGTATTCATACAGTGAATACAAAGATGCAAGATAGAGTTCCTCCTCTCTTCCTAGCATGTATCTGATGATATAGTTCAGAGAAAGAAAAGTACAATAAATAACATACTTATTTAGGCTTCTCTTGTGATTACATCAATTTCAGTAATAAAAAGGCTGGCATTTCTGTAGCATTTCCCATGTGCCTGGCACCACTCTAAGCTTTTAAGTGTATTAAGTCTTTGATCCTTGTAACAACTATGGAGTCAGTATTATTATCGCCATGCTGTAGAGCAAGAAACTGAAGTTGTCCTAGACCATACCGCCTGGAAGTGATGATGGAGCCAGGATTAGAATCTGGACCATCTGACTCTGAAGCTGGCCCTCTTAGCCACTTGGTTATTTGTGCTCCAAGTTAATAGCTTTCTTTTCAATTCTTAATGAGTTGTGTTAACTTCCCCACTCAGGGTGTCTGTTCTTGCTAAAATTAATTACTTTTCCTATCCGTCCGGCACCTAAGTCAGACCTGCTCATTCTTCAGAAGTGAATTTAAGTGCTGTGTCTTTGGAGAAGCATTCTTAGTATCCTGCACTTCACCTTCATTCCATTTATCATGATTGTAATGAAGTAATTTTGATCTTGGTTATGTAATTTCTGTATCCCTGCCTGGAGTGCTAGTCTCCAAGGGAAGGGCAGATGTCAGTGTTATTCAGCTTTGCATTTCTAGTCCAAGGTTTTGAACAAAGTGGGTAATCTAAATGGTTGTTGAATGAATGAATGAATGAATGAAATAAAACAAGACTGAATTTCTGGGCTTAAATGAGAGCATAAATTCCAGAGTCTAATATTCTTTTAAAGAAAAACAAAGCATATGTTTGCATTCAATTTCAATGAAATGAAAGCTGACACATTTAAAAAGAGTAATTGAGTATTTTATATGCCATTTTTACTTATCTGTGGTAAACTTAAAAGCTTACAAAGTCCTTCTGTTTTCATTCTCCTATGATTAAAAATTTTTTAAAAATTCAAAACATAAACCAATTTTATTAATAATAAGCTTTATATTTTGTCTGAAGGAAACTGGTTGGAAACTTAGTAATTTTCCATTCATCAGTTAAATTCTCTGTGAATATTTCCTTTCATAATGAAACTATTTCAATTTAATGAAGTGTTAGTTTCTGGAACAAAAATTATAGCCTCAAACGAATTAGTAGTCCCACCCAATCGTGCCTGCTCTAACCACAGTTCTGTTGGTGGTAGAGAGACTGGGGGGG
>JAQZBX010012110.1:0-32366 GCA_029593785.1 Cabassous unicinctus | reverse complement strand
GGAAGCACTCAATATGATTATCATACATATATGATATACAGTGAACATATAATACATAATAATATTCTTACACATATAATAGCTATTATTATTAGTTCAACAAATTTTCATTTAGCACTAGTACGTCCCAAGCATGGTGCTGGGCCCTGGAAATGGGGCTAAGGGGTAGGGGGAAAAAAGGGGTGTGGGACGTACGTGCAACTCGCTCTAACCTAAAGCTGAACAAAATTACTTTCTAAACAGAGGGCTTGAGGGTACAGGGAGCGGCTCAAAGACGAAAGGAGGAACTAGCCAAGCAAGTCTGACTGCTGGAGAGCAATGCAGGGCTTCCGGAGGATGTCAGTGTGTGTTGGACCCCGAAGGGGAATCAAGGTTTGTGGGGGAGAGCGTGTGTGTGTGTGTTGATGGGGGTGGGGAAGGGGGAAGGGATAAAGGCATCCATTCATCCAAAGAACATTCAGTGAGCACCCACTGTGTGCCAGGCACTGTGGCAGGCCCTGGGGACAGAGCCGTGACTAAGGCCTCATTAGGGCTTAGCTGGAGTTAGGAAGAAGGAGATCATGGAGAATGTGGAAATCTTTCTCCCTCCCTGCTGCCCCCAAGGGATTTGGGAGAAAAATGGCACTAGAGGGATTGTGGTGGAGTGGGGAGCTTTAGAAATATCCAGATTGGCATGGGCAAGCTTGGGACAGTTTTCCCTCAGTGGTCATGGCTCAGGGGGTGTGGCAGGCCCCCAGAGGAGCTCAACGCTCAGCTCACGTCCATACACAGCACGGCTCCAGAACGGTGGCGGAGAGGCAGGGGTGACGCAGGCAGCTAGATCAGCCTGAGGGAAGCAGGCAGGGCAGCCTGACGCTGTGTTCTCAGCTTCCTGGGCTGGGATCTTCCTGCTTTTCTTAGCAAGTCAGCAACATCACAAAGTCAGGCACCATGGAAAGAGAAAACGTTCTAAATTCCTTTATTTCCCCCTTTAACATAGGCAGCCAGAAAACAGGCAGTAGCAGGCAGAAAGAGAGAGGCCTCTAAAAGTCTCTAGGGGCAAAGTCCAGTTCCAGCAGGGGTCACACTGCCCAGGGCTGAGCTTGGAGGAGTGATGGGCCTCCTAAGGTGGCCAGAAAGGGAACCCTCAGTCAGGAGTCTGGAAGCCAAGGCCAGCTGGAGAGGCCCAGGAAACCAGAGGATATGACCTCAGGCTTGTCTGAGGTCCTGCATGGTTAGTCGAGGGAGGTCCAGCATTGGTTTTCTCAGACTTCTCTCCGGGGTTGTATGGATGGGACCCAAAGTTTCTAACTAACATTTGATAAGACTTGGCAGGAAGCTGATCGGAGTACCAGGGGATCTGCTATGGTACAAGGGAGACAGCCAAGGCCAAGAGCTGGATGGAGGACTGTTTTCCCAGCAGTAATCTGCACCCATGCCACCCTACCCCCATTTCCTCCTGAGAACAGAGCTCCAAGGTTTTTTGGGTATAGGTGGTGCCTTAAGGGTGGAATCATGATTGACTTTAGCCTGTTGTGTAATCCCATCCTCCTTTGCTAGATATTAAATTTACCAGTCTTCCTTGCAGCTAGGGGTGACTCTTGACCTAGTTTGGGTTAATGAGATGTAGAAGGAAGTCTGTAGGGGAAATTTTAGGAATTTTCTCCTCTGATTAAAATTAAAAGTAAGGAGAAGTTGGAAGAAGTTCATTCTCACTACCCTGTCTCTTTTCTGTCTTTGAATGTGACCATGATACCTGGGGCTGCAGTAGCCATGTTGGTACCAGGAAGTGACAATCATGAGGTTGAAAAGATAACTCCCCACAGATGGCAGAGCGGAACCTGGGTCCCTTGCATCATTGTTGAGAAACTAAGCCAGACTTCAGATTATCTCTACACCTTTTCTTGAGTAAACCATAAATGTCAGTAAATATCATTGTTGAGAAACTAAGCCAGACTTCAGATTATCTCTACACCTTTTCTTGAGTAAACCATAAATGATCAGATCTATATCTGATCATTACAGCAGTAGAGAATATTTTAGCTGATACACGAAATCTTGTAATCAGGATTAGCCAGGCAAACATAAAATATATCAGTTATTTTAACAGAGATAATTTAATAGAGGGATTCATTGAATAGAGAATTGAAAAAGCAAACAACAACAACAACAAAAAAAAACCAGAACATGGGGGTAGTAACTGAACAAAGTAGCTACCATACCTAGGTTGGGGAATCAAAAGGAAGGGGGCTCTATGAGGACTTAGAGGTTTGGAGGAGGGGTCCTGCAGAATTGGCATCCAGGCTGGATTTGAGAGAGTAGATAAAATAAACCTGGAACCAACTACTACTGCCAGGTTAAAGGTTGCTGCTGAGGCTATGCAGACAGGAACAGGAGCAAGCCCCTTCTCCCCTCCTCTCCTGCCTCCCACTCTCCCTCAACCATCAGAGTGCAGCAGAAGTGACAGTGGGAGTGTTCCAGAGCCTGGGCATCAGGAGGCCTTGCTGCCTCCCTCCTCACCCTCTCGGAATGTGGTCCTGAGACCACCATGCCATGAAGAAACCCACCATGAAAGACAACATGGAGAGAGAGACCCACCCAGCCAGGCTGGCCCAGCTCCTAATCCACCTGCCAGTTGAATATAATGCATGAAGGAGCCCAGGTAAGACCAGCAGAAGAGCCACGGGGCCAAACCACAGAATTGTGAGAAACCATCATTATTGTTTTGAGCTCCTAGGTTTTGGGATTATTTCATAGTAATAGATTTCATAGCAATAGAGCACTGAAACAATATACAATGAAAAAAAAAAAAAAGGTCAACAAAGAGAGGTCATCAATAGGACTTGATGGTGCAGGGGCAGGTAGGATAGGTGCCAGGGGAGGAGAAAGAGGCAGGGAAGGGTGATGGGAAGAGGGGTCTGAGTCTCTATTCTGACCTCTTACCTGTGGGTCTCAAGGAGATCACAGGCAGTTAGTTGGTATGTTGGTTAACTAGCTCATACTTTCTATTTTCTCTCCTTCACTTTCTCAATTCACTCCCTTGACAATTTAGCTCCAAGCCATATATTGGCCCCTCTTCCCAAAGTGCTCTTCCCTTGCTTCTCATCTAGCCAATTCTATTCATCCTTTATTCTCAGCTTCTATTTTCATGTCCTCAGAGCAGTTCTTCCTGACCCTCCAATCTAAATCAGGACCCCCTGTGTGCTCTTTCAAGGTACTCTGTGTTGTCCTACACAGCACTCATCTCAGTTTGTAGTTACATATTTACTTTTGTGTTTCCAAGGTCCAGGCCCAGCAAAACCAAAAGAGTTCATGTGCGAAGACTGTAATTCATACGGAAGGAGACATGATGAGTAATAGCATTACTTTCCAGCCCTTCATACAGCTTTCTCTAGACTGCTGGTTCTCAAAGTGTGGTCCCTGGATGAAGGTAATTGGCATCATCTTGGAATTTGTTAGAAATTATTGGACCCTACTGAATCAGCAACTCTGGGGTTGGAGTTCAGCATTCTAGACTTTAACAAGCTGTCCTGATGATTTGGACACACACTAAAGTTTGAGAACAACTGGTCTAGACAGTGAGGAGCAAGGGGAGTTGGGGGAAGCCAGGAATGAGAAGACAGGACCCCATTCATGCCAGCTTCCCTCATCCATGGTTGGGCCAAGTCAGGGGGTGGTGTCAGAAATGGTGGATGAGTTTGGAAAGGATCTGGGGGCACAAGGATCTACCTCCACTTTTCCGGGTAGAGCCAGGAAGTGACAGGAGCTCAGAGGAGGTGTGATTGCGTGCTTGAGCTTGATATGCAGAGGCAGCCTCACAAGACCACCCCCTGGCCCCCGCATCCAGGGGACTCTGCGACCTGCTGGGGGGAACCTGTCAGCTCCTCTTGAGAACCACTTAGACTGCAAAGACTCACTGGGTGTGTCTTACTCATCATTTACATCCACCCAGAAAAGCCCCAAATTTTCCAACTTGATCTTTTTGCCTGTTATTTCTAACAAAATTGGATTCTGGGAAACCCAGCTGTGTTTTTCATAGTCGAACTTGGGACATCCCGGGGGGTGCTCCCTGAATCTTGAAGACCTCTAGGGAGGCCAAATGATATCCACTGACACCCTGGATTAATCTTCCAATTTAGGGGACACAATAAAACCTCCCATTTATTGGTCTGCAAGGCACTTTTAAACATTTAATCTTCACTACCTCCTCACAAGGGAGGGGCTACCATCCCCCATTTAAAAAAGGAGGAAACCAAGCTCTAGCCAAGACCATAATTTCCCCAGTCTCACACAGCTAGGATGCAGCAGGGCTCGGGCTTGACCCCAATTCTCTCTGTCTCCAGGGCCTGCACTGTTAGCCAGCCCGCTCCACTGCCAGACTCACCATTATTTGGGAATGCATTTCACACTTTTCTTCAAGAAGCAGCAAAATGAGCATCTCAGTGGAGAAATACACAGTTCAGGCATTGGCTCTGAAAGTGGAGAGCGTGTCAGGAGCTCTGTCGGCAGCTGGCAGGCTCAGCTGTGGACTCAGACAATATTATTCTGCGCCTCTCTCCCTCTCTAAGTCCTTTGCACCAAGTGCTCAGGGTGAGGCCGGGGGGATAAACAGCAGCCGGCAATGCATCTCCCCAAGTTTATTTACTAAAACAACATTTTTTATTACCAGGACATGTTCGCAGTGAGAATATGACAGTCTACATTTTATGTCGCCATTGATCTTTAATCCGAGCCTGCCTCGAGGTTTCCTATAAAATCAGGGCTTCCCGGCCCCAAATGTGATTCCGGTACCAGAATGAATGACGGCCTGGCTACTCTTTTCTCATTTGAAAAGGCTGAAATTGCTTTGTGTAAATGGGCGGAAAATGCTGATATTTGGATTCTATAAATAGCTCGCTTCCCAAGCAAGCCGAGCTGTGCTGACTCCTTGGGGTGTTTGGGGCCTTATCACTTTTATCCAGGGGGCGGCGTACAAATGAACGCCCACCATCATGTGCGGATGTGGAACACTGGGGCCCATCTGTGGTTAATGAGGGAGGGATGCTGGCGAACGAAGCGGGACATTGCCCAGGAGAGCGGCAGGGGGGGCAGAGACGGGCACAAACCTCCCGTTCGGGCAGCGAGAGAGCTGCACAGCCCCTTCTCCCCACTTCCATTTGCAGCCTGTGCCTGCTCGCGTGGGAGAAGGTTCTATCTATAGCGTGCTATTTTTAGCCCCATCATCTGAAGAACCTGACAGCCAGTTAATGACTGGGACCCATCGCAGCGTGTCTGCCGCGCAGTGAAATTCACACGCCGGCAGCAGATGTGCTGAGCCTCAAGGTTGTTGCTTCTGAAAATGTCCTTCCTTCCTGGGAGGTGGGGCTGCTGGAGGAAGGGCTATTTGAGGGGAATTGCCGCCCCCCTCCCCTTGAGTATCTTTGCTCATTTCTAGCACAGTAAATGGCATCGTCTTAGCCCAGGACCCCATTTCTAGATACAGCCTGGAGAGAAGGAGGGGACAGGGAGGGCTGATGGTGAGAACTGAGAAAGCTCTCCTTACCATTTTATTCCCAAGCAAGGAAAATTCTGTTTCGGAGACTTCATACCCTTCATAGCTATTGGGCCCACCCCCTGATTTTATAGATGGGGTGTCCCAGTCTCAGAGAGTGTATCCAGGACCACTCAGCCCGGCTCTCCTGTCTCCACACCCTCTGGAGCCAGCTGCACCCAGCATTCAGTGACAAGTTCAAGGGCCGTGGTGAACGAATGCAGGGATGTATCCAGCGTTTGTCCATTTATTCGTTTCTCATTGATCCTCCATGCCAGGGACCAGGGTAGGCTGGCTAAGCACCAGGAAAGCAGACTCAGAGCCCAAGGAGTAGGGTGGCATGGAAACCCGAGTGCCAGTTGGGAAGCATGTGGCAGTCCTGGGCAGTGTTGAAGGATTACCGTGGCTGATGTGTTCAGAGAGGGCCCCGCTGGGGGCTTTAAGGCTAGAGACGTGGGCCACCTGTCAGGCCTCCTGGATAACACTGAGAGCTGGCACGTAGGGCATGTACCATGCGCTGGGGCTCCACTCTGAGCATTTTACACTGTCGGCTTCAGCTCTGAGCCCTCACTGCAAGCCCAGGAGATGGTACACTATTATCACCCCCTGCAGTGGATTGATTTGTGCACACCCCAGTTTGGACATGTTCTTGGTCTTGGTCCATGTTCTGGTGGGTGTGGACCTATTGTAAATAAATTCTCAGTTAACTTCAGTTAAGGTTTGGCCCAATGAATCTGGTTGGGCTTTACTCCAGTTTGTTGGAGTCTGTTATAAGCAGAGTGAAACGTCAGACAAAGAAGCCACAGGTAGCTGCCAGAAGCTGGAAGTCAACAGAATCCTGAAGAGAAGCCAGGAAAACCACCATGTGCACTGCCATGTGGCAGAAAAGCCAAGGACCAAGGATCACCAGCAGCCAGCCCCAGAACACCACAGTGCCTTGATGATGCCTCAAAACCATGAGCCAATAAATTCCCATTGTTTAAGCCAACCCATTGCATTGTGTTTGTTTTAGCACCTGGGAAATTAAAACACCCCTGCTTTCAAAACAGAGAAAGGGAGGCACAGAGAGGATACATAACTTGTCTAAATCATTCCCCTAGTAAGTGGGGCACCTGGGATGCAAATCTGGGCAGTCCCTTCCCACGGTTCCTGCCTTTAACCACCATCCTGTGCTGCCTTCAGGTTAGGCCCATCTGAATTGCCTCGCTCAGAAGGGCCAGATTTGAGGGGCCATGAACAGGCTCCCCCACTCTCAGATTCTTCTAGAATAGTGCCGCCCAACCACGATGCTGACTGTGGGCATGGAAACGTTCCATATCAGTGCTCTCCAGCCCAGTAACCACTAGCCACCTGTGGCTACTGAGAATTTGAAACATGAGCAGTGTGATTGAGGAACTAAATTAATGTTTTTATTATTGTTATTATCATTTATTTCAATTTAAATAGCCACAGGGCTGCTGCAGTAGAGCAGCTCTTGAAGACTGGCTGTGCATTTTAATCAACTGGGGAGCATTTGAAGATAACAACGCCAGGACCCAGAGATTCTGATTCGGTTTGTCTGGGGGTAGGGCCTGGGCATTATTATTTTAAAATATCTCTGGGTGATTCTAATGTGCAGCCAGTTGTTGGGAACTGCTGGGTTTGGTATCTTAATTCTATCTAGTCTCTAGTGAAGGGTTCTCTATTCCTCTCATGGCAGACATTGCATGTGACTCTTTCAGCACCATTCCCAAGGCTTTTATCCCTTGCCTTCCTCTACTATAGAGGCTAAAAAGCTAAATACTTGATTTATCTAACATCCTTGCACTTAGGAGTGGACACGTGACACAGTTCCAACCAAAGAAACATAAGTAGAATTCTGTGAGTGGTGTCCTTTCACCCTTCTTTTTCTTCCTGCCTAGAATGCAACTAGATGCCCAGAGCTGTGGCAACCACTTTGCAACCATGAGGGGAGACCAGGCGAAGATGCCTTGACATCATTGTGTTACTGAACCAAACCCAGCAGCTGCCTGCCTCTGGGCTTCTTTGGGAGAAAATATATATCCTTATTTGCTTAAGCCACTCTGGTTGTGTTTTCTGACTCTTACAGCCCAAAACATTCCTAAAAAGTTATCTTTTATTTTCTTTGGCCTTGAGCTTGCTTAAACGACTGAACATGTTAATGTAAATGTATGTGAAAGTGCTTTGCAAACTGTAAAGCACTCAGCAAATGGACAGTGTTTGGAATCTGTTTGGAAATTTTACCAGCCTCCGCTTTAGCAAGAAATCCAAACTTGAGGACTTGAAATCCATGCTCTTCCAGGGCAAGTGGGAGAGTTCCCAGTAGAGCTTGGCAGAGATGGGGGTAAATGAGGGTAGGTTGGGTCAGAGTTCTAGGAACAAGGAGACCACCTTGTCCCAGTTTGTCCCATTTTAGCACTGAAAGCTCTGCATCCTGGGAAACCCCTCAGTCCTGGGCAAACCAGGATAGTTGGTCACCCTGCCCAGGAGCTGGGGCCAGAGGGCTCTCTGCCACCGCAAAACAGCTGCTTTTGGAGCAGGTTGCTAACTGACCCCAAAGGGCACTGGCTGCTCCTTGCTGGAAGATCCATTCGCTGTTACACTCTGAGCCAGAACAGACTCCTCACAGCATTTCAGTTGTGGTTGCTCATAATGAATTAGTGGCTCTTTAAAATGCCTCTACTTCTTTCTCTAAAAGGAGAGGGAATGTGGGAATCTGCCACTCCGGGGCCAGCCCAGAGTGGGCACTCAGCAAACACATGCTACCTGAGTGAAGTGCACGAGGTTGGTCTTTGGCTCCAGTCCTTGCTGCCCATGCCATATTGCTCTGTCCACATTTTCGGTCGTCCCATTCTTGCCTCTCCTAAATCCCATTCCAGCTGGGCTTCTGCCTGCTAATTATGCTCATCCCTTTCATTTGAATGGGACTTTTGGTGTGTAAAGGAATTTCATTATATCAATGTTCATTGATACATTGCCCAAGCACTATATGATGCAATTTCACTGCATACGTAGCATCCACTTGGGCCCCTCTGTGTCACCGCTTGGGACGTAGATGGCATGAAGAACCAAAGCCAACATGATTCTCAGGCTATTGCTCTCGTAGTAATAAATCCCTTTATCTCTGACCCCGGAGTCTCATGTCTTCTGCCAGCTTCCGTGAGATAGTAGCAGCCAATTCATTAGCTTGCAAGTAGGATAAAATCCCAGACCCTTCCCAGACCCTGACAGAACGGTGTGTAGGTAACTTGAGGTGAGCTTATCTTGTTCTCAAAGGGGAGGGAAACACCACCCGACCTTGCGGTTACACATTGAAGATTTGGGCATGAAAAAGAGCAGTAACATGATTAACTAGGTGATTTGGGAAAACTTCATCTGGTGGCTGTGGTGGGGCAGGTGGGAAGATAGTTACCATTTAAAATGTTCTAATCAGAAGAAGTTAGTTAGCATTTGACAGCTTCAAGTTGTCAGCCATCTTTATTCCAGGTCAGCATCAGAGGCTTTGTTGATTAGCATGAGGGATGTTAGAAATTATTTTTCATTGGTGAAATACGTAGTGTTTAAGATGTGCAGCTTGCCTTGAAATATTATACAGGGACTCCAGCCCTTGCACGAACAGAGTTTAAGAATCTTGGGACCTCAATAGCCCAGAGGTTCTCAAACTTGACTGCACATTGTAATCACAGGTTGGGGAGCTTTAAAAAATACTTGGTGCCAGGGTTCCACCCCCAGAGATCGATTCAATTGGTGTGCTTGCCAAAGTACAGCCGAGGTAGGGGTACTGGGATTTTCAGAGCTCCCAGGTGGTTTTAATGTGCAGCACAGTTTGAGAAGCAGCAGCCCACACTTCGTTCTGTCATTATCTGTGTAACCTTGAGCAAATTATTATCCTCTCTGAGCCTCAGTTTCCTCATCTGTAAGATGGGTATAATCATCTGTCTACCTCATGGATTTAATGAGCTAATCCATGCTGAGCACTTCAAATAGTGCTTGACAAACAAGAAGTTCTTGATTGTTAGTCATTATATTAAATGTAATTATATTACATTATTCTTATTTGAGTGATTTTTATTATGATCTTTGGAAAAGCTCCCAAGGCACGATCATAGTGTCCAGTTGCTAGCTTAGACAATCGGTGCTACCCCTACATAACTAGTTGGCTGAAACCTGCCAAGAGAATATGTCTTCATCTGCCTTGAGTGAGCCTTTCATACAAAATGCTGTTGGAACTTCTGAAAAGACAGAGGGAGCCAGCACTTGATCTAGCTTCCAGAATAAGTTGTAGGAACCGTTCATAGTAGCAGCTTGCTAAGAATGCTTGTGTAGGTGGCAGGAGTCAGTCTGAAACTTGCTTTCAAAGAAACCTGGTGGGAAGTTGGTGGGAAAGTGAACGTTGACCCTCACTTACCTCATTCCGGGATTCAGGGATTCTCAGCCTTTGTTTTTGGGGCCACAGATGCCTTTTTAGCTGTCTGGTGAAGCCTATGGATCCCTTTGCAGAACAATGGTTCTAAATGCATAAAATAAAAATACTTAGTATTACAAAGGAAACAAGTTACATCAAAGGACAGTTTTCCAAATATTTAAAAAAACAAGTGTATGTTTTTTAAAAAAAAAAATCTGCTTTTTTAAACCTTAAATAACAAGGCTCTAACAGCGGGTGGTGATATGCATGAAACTATTTCAGGATATCTGCATCAAATATAAAGTGATATGAAAAAATTGACTTGTAATTTCTATCAGTTACAAAGTCACAAGTACTCTTATACTACTATGGTTTGTTGCCTCATTCATAAGTAAAGATGAGGCTAAATTTCATTTTGAGGTAAATGAACATAAAGATGTCATTTTTTCCTCACACGAGTTCATAGACCCTTTTGAATTCCATGGCCCTCAAGTTGAAAAGCCATGTTTGGAGGCTACTAATAGGTGCCCAGCTAATAATTATGTGTGACCAAATGGGCTTAGTTAGGTCATACTGCCATGCCATATAACAGAAGGAAAAGGGGCCACAAAAGAATTTGTTTAAAGTTACTACTGCTGTCTAACAAATGACTCCAAAAGGTAGTGGCTTAGAACAGTGATTTATTTTTTCCTAATGAACCTATAGGGCAGGAATTTGGGAGGGCTCAGTTGGGCTGTTTTCTGCTGGTCTCACTCAAGAGCTAGACCAGACCTGGAACTTCTAGAGTGGCCTCTCACCTCCAGGGCTTTACCACATACAAGCTCTGCATTCCGTCATCTAGTCCAGGCAGCACTTACAGCATGGCAGCTGGGTTCCAGACAGAAAAGCGTGCCACCTGCCAGTCTGCTTCAGACTCAGGCTTGCAAGTCCGAGAGGTCCTTCCACAACCTTCTATGGGCCACAGCAGGTCACAGGCCAGCCCAGATTCCAGGGGAGCAGAGACAGACTCCATCTCTTGATGTGAGAAGTGGCACGTGAGCACAGGGTTTATCCATTATGGGGACCTGCTCAGGCATAGCAATGAGGGGAAGGGATGAGTCAAATGTGCCCCTGAGATTTTCTGGTCCAGACTTGCTTTGCTGTGACACACATCAGACTTCCCCTTCCAGAGTTCATGATAGGCTCTAAATGAACAGCCAAAAGCGATTCCCAAGGCTTGGGAAGTGTTCATCTAAATGGCAAAGTGCACCTTTCATTAGTACTCATTAACAGACTTAATTATGCAGTGTATCCTATACTGTCAATAACATAGGTATCTGTTGCTTTAGAAATGAGAATTAAGCACACACTTTTCCCTTCCTTACCTTAGAATGCTGACTACTGCTGATTTCTAAGCAGAGAAAACACTTTCCCTCTTGGGGAGCCTACACTGAGCCCTATTGCCCACCACCCGTCTGAATCAGCTTCCTCTTCCTGGGCTCCTGTAACCCCCTATACTAGCCTGTTTCTTCTTATTATTATTAACAGCTTTTATTGAGATATAATTCACATATGATATATCACTTGCCTGTTCAGCAACACTGGATTGGAATAATCTTGTATCTCTCACTCACAACTAGATCACTGGTTCTCACCTTGACTATACACTGGAATTTTCTGTAGAACTTAAAAAAATACTGATGCCTGAGTCCCACCCCTAGGGAATCTGATTTAATGAATCTGGATGCATTGGGACTCTCATAAGCTCTCCAGGTGCGACCAGCATAGAGAACTCTGCCCGAGATCCCTTGAAGGAAGGGAACTTTGTCTTATGATATACAGCAGGTGCTTAATAAAAAATGAACAAGTGAATAAATGGCCCTGTCTCCCTTCTTAGAACTGAATCCTCTTCCTTAGGTTCCTTGCTGCTGGAGAAGATATTGAGATATTCGTTTTTGTTGGTCCTTGCAAGTACAAATAAGTTGGTAAGAATGAAAGTTTTTTTTTTCTTTGTTTGTTTGTTTGGTCTTTCCTTCCCTCACGAGGGAAGCAGAGCTTGGAAGCTCAAGGCAGAAGGAAGAGGCCTCTGAGTTTGAAAGCTTAGATTAGGAGCCCAAGGGCTGGAAAGGGGTTGGTGGGGCACCCAGTGGATTTAACATCAACAAAAGCTAACCTTTAATCAGCACTTACTTTGTGCCAGGCACTGGGCCGAAGGTTTAATATTATCTAATTTATTCTCTATTATGATCCAGCAAGGAAGGTACAATTGTTATCATTTTTATTTTATAGAGGAGGAAACTGAGTCACTGAGTGGGTGACCTTGGAGTAACAAGAACTGGGAGGGAGTTTCCCAAAGACTGGGAAGGAAATGGGTTTGGGAGGGAGGCAGCTGGTGGTAGGACTTGCATCTGGATCCTTCAACTCCTTTGGTGTAGGTAGCACTTTGGAGGGACACACCGAGCATTGACTCCTGGGAGGTATTGATCTTTTACCCTTGAGCCCTCAAGGACCTCCAGCAAGGGGGTCCCCAGTCTCTACCTTCCAGGAGGCTGGACAATGGGCTTGTCGGCACGCCCTCAGAAGGCATTCTGGAATAACGTAGAACTTCTACCTCTTCCAACCCACCTCCGTATAGGATCCTTCCCAAGGAAAGGACTTGGAAGGGTAGATACTCAACTCCCCTTTCATTTTACACATAATAAATAAAGCACTTATTACGCTGGAATAGAATTCCTACCCACTCTAATGTCTGGGAACAGAATGAAGGTCACAGATTCTGGGGATTTTGCTTTTGGGCCTCTTCCCCGGCTTTAACCTGAACCAAGTTCAAGGCCATTGCATCCCTAGTCTAGCTCAGGGAGCATGTTCCTAGCCTCTGCCCCTCTAGGGCCCAGCTGCCCTGTCTTTCCCACCCGAGCAAGTCACCTCACCCCAGCAGGCCTCTTGCCTCAGCCTGCCCAAATTGGGTTTGTTTAGGGAGATTAAGAACCAAACCTGGCTTAACCCAGGCTGGTGCCAACTCGTTATTATTATTTCCCGCTCCTAAGCTTCCAACCAGCCCGAACAAATTCCTGTCAGCCGTGCTAAAACGGCCACCCCTCCCCCATAAAAACGTTCCCGTCACACTTCTTGGCAGGTGCATGCTAGGGAGAACTCTGTATTTGATTATTTCTATTCGTGTTTAGTTTTGCTTAACAGGATTCAGAATGTTTGAAGGAAAGAAATGCTTTAAGAGAGAAGCAGTTGATGACATGGGATGGGGCTCATTAAGGGAAAGAAAGAGGTGGCTCCTTCCTTACGTTTAATCGAGTCAGATGGGTCTCCATGGAGTGGGCTGCAGACTGTAAACTGAATAATTCACGCAGGGAGATGGCAAGTCCAATGCCCACGTTAGGGTAGTCACAGGAACAGGAAGTTAATGACAACATGTACTGGGTATTAAGTAGTTAAAGAGTGTGCATTAACTCCCTCACTCCCACCGCCCCCACTGCACGGAGATTCTACAACGTGCCCCGGCCACACGGGGAGGAAGCGGCGGGGACGGGACTTAAATCTGAGGCTGTGTGTCATCCCAGCGCCTGGTCTGAAGCACCCTCCTTTGAGGAGCTCTGTGGAAAGGCAGCTGAGATTAGCCGAAGCCAGAGCAGACTGCAGTCAGCGGTTCTCAACCCTAAATGCACATTAGAATCAGCTGGGGAGCTTTCAGACCCGCATGGGTGCCCAGGCCCCACCCCGGGGGAGTCTGATTTAATTGAATTGGGTTATAGCTCCCCAGGTGAATGGGAAGTACAGCCAGGATGGTCCCAAGCCAGGCTAAGTCCTGAGGTGACCCAGGCTGAGATGAGACTCAGAGAAAAAGCAGTGAGCATGCTGGAGCAGTCTGGGGCAAGGAGGCAAGAACTACTTTTTCTTTCTTTCTTATTTTTAATGATAAGTAACTCCGCATTCAAGATAGAGATTTTAAGAACTTTAGACACCATGTTTCCCTAGATAAGGCACAAAGAGAGCGAGTCCTCTAGCGCTTCCTTGATTTCCTCAGTTTAGGTCCAGGATGAGCCTGACTGCCATTAGATGCAAACTCCCCTCAGCAGCCCTCACCCTCTGCCCCTCAGTCAGCAGTTCCTGAAGGCGGTAACTAGGACCCCATTCTTTGCCTATAGCAAAGCAAATTCAAGTAGCAGTAACTACCATTGATTACGCGCTTAATTAATCACAGAGCAACCATCAGAGTAAGTACTATTGCACGTCCCCATTTTACAGAAGAGGAAACCGAGGCTCAGACAGTGTTAGAGAGGATACCATGTGCTCATGTATTGCTCCCAAAATATTATTTAAGGTTAAATAATATATATGCATGGGATGTATATATATTAAAAAGATGGTGCTTACATCTGTGAAATAAGCTAGACATTTCAATGTCTTCTCTCCACACCCAACCCGGCTTCTCTAAGCCAATCCACCCCCAAAAACAAAAAACAACTTCCTCTGCTGAGCTCCATCCTTCCAGTTGATAAAAATCCCACGAGCCTCTGGTACTCAAGTCAGGCAGATGTTTAAACTCACTCTTCTTTAAGAGGAACTTCCCCGGCAATTTATTTTCTGTCACAGCCCGTGTTTTCTGCCTATGAAGGATGATATTTTGTTCACCTTCGTGCCTTTACCCATCGTATCCTGCAGTAAATGTCCCCAAACAATGCTGGCTCCATCCATTAGGTAGGGCTGTCTCGACTGGCTGTCATCCAGCAAGGCTGCCGTTCCCAGTCTATGGTCTAAACTTAATGTCATTTCTTCTTTGCACATCACCCCTTCCATCTCCTGGTGTGTGTGTGCATTTAAAAAAAATGCTTCAACAGACTGTGTCTTCTCTTTTTTATACCAATTCAGCATGCATCACAAGCATAGAGCAAGCCCAGTGCTTGATAACACTTTTAAAGCTTTGAAGAGGAAGGTGTAGAAAAACTGGCTGAGAGACAGAATATAAATCTGGGAACCTGGAAACAGAAAGGTAAAGTCACAAATGAAACAGCAGAAATGGTCATAGTATGAACTTCACAGGACAGCGAGGTAAGTGCCTTTTAATCCAAGCATTGAAGTAGAGTGGGCTTGCTGGGTACAGGACATCCAGTTAAATCTGAGATTCGGATAAACATTGAAAACTTCAGATAAACACGAGACGTACTTACACTAAAACATTATTTGTTGTTTTATCTGAAATTCGGATTTAACTGGGCATGCTGTATTTTATCGGGGGGCCCCTAAATAGGGTAATGTTTAAGACCATAAGTTTTGGCTCAGAGTGCTTGGGTTCAAACCTTGGTGCTGTCCCTTACTGGCAGGATAACCTGGGATAGATGATTTAACCTCTCTGTGCCTAAGTTTCCTCATTTCTACCTAGGGCTGTTGAAATGAGAAGATGCAAGTAAAGAACTTGCACATTGGCAATGTGAATGCGTGTTCGATCTGTGTCCAAATCTCAGTGGGTTGTAGTGTGTCCCCCAAAATGCATGTCTACCTGGAACCTCAGATTGGGAATTTATTTGGAAACAGGGTCTTTGTAGATGTAATTAATTAAATTAAGATGAGGTCAGGCTGGATTAGGATGGGACCTAAATCCAATGGCCTGTGGTCCTAAAGAAGAGGAGAAGGTGATGTGAAGGTGGAGGCAGAGAATGGAGTGGTGTTGCCACAAGCCAAGGAGCACCCGGGGCCACCAGAAGATGGAAGAGGCAAGGAAGGGTTCGTCCCTCGCACATTCAGAGGGAGCTCGGCTCTGCTGACACCTTGCTTTTGGACTTAGGGCCCACAGAACTGTGAGATAATAAATGTCTGTTGTTTTAAGCCATGCAGAGAAACTGAGTCAAACAGATAATAAATGTCTGTTGTTTTAAGCCATGAAGTCTACGGTACTTAGTTATGGCAGCCCTGGGAAACTGAGAGAAACTGAGTCAAACAGCATCACTCCCATCCAAGACTCGCTCTTGGATGTCAGGCGCCATGTTCTCTGAGCTCCGGAACTTACTCGCCGTGTGGCTGTGGGCAATGCCTTCATCTCCCTGAGCCTCACTTTGCTCACCTATAAAACAGAACTAACAGCCTCTATCTTTTGCGATTGTTGTAGGCATGCGTGAATTGTATGTAAAGCATCAGACACCTGGTGCTCTTGGCTTCATTAAGACAACCATTCCTGCTGGCTAAGTATTGACTCCTCTGGGAAGTCTGTCCTCCTGAAAGGCTGCGGCCGGCCTCACCTGCCTGAGGAGAGGAAGTAGGAGGCCGGAAGGGCCAAAGGACAAAATGGCACCATTGGGAGATGCAGAAGATGTAGAAGATGTAGAAGAAAGCTGCTCTTTGCAGGAGGAGCCGGGTCTCCGTTTTAGTGAGTGGTGCCCTCTATCTTCTCTCCACTCCCTCCTCCTCCCTGGTTTGCTGATGTCTGAAATTGTTTTCCTAGAGGACCCAGCCCCTAAATCAATAGATTCTTTAAATGTTTGTTGAGCGCCTTCCACATACATTGGGGTGGCAGGTGTCTAGGAGGCATAAAAAGAATTGAAATGGGATTGGAGTCAGGCTAGAAGGAAAAGCTCC
Organism: Cabassous unicinctus; assembly: GCA_029593785.1. Lineage (NCBI taxonomy): Eukaryota > Metazoa > Chordata > Mammalia > Cingulata > Chlamyphoridae > Cabassous > Cabassous unicinctus. The sequence continues at coordinate 15,888 of JAQZBX010012110.1, read as the reverse complement.
AAAGGTAGAATTTCAGGAACTGGAAGAGGCACTTTTGGAAGCAAGAGGAGTTTTCCAGGGATTCTTGAAATATCTGCTATATAATTCCTTCATTCATCAGTCTTTTTTTGAGATTATTATTTGCCTATCTCTGTGCTGGGGCCTGGAGAGGTGGATGAATAAGAGCTAGCTCCAGTCCCAGATCCAGTTGCGTGTGGTCCACTAAGCAGAGCATTAAGTACAACATGGCAAGTGCTATGATACATGTAAGAACAAAGTGCCATGGGAATCCGAAGGAGCAACCCTCAGTCTAGACCTGTGGGGGTCAGGGAAGGCTTCCTGGAGGAGGTGATATTTGACCCTTCATCTAGAAGGAGGAGTGTGTGTTAAAGAGGGGGGAAGAAACAAAGGAGAAAGGCTTTTCAGGCAGAAAATATAGCATACAGAAAGACATGGATCACTGATATATGATCAACCCAATAATAATAAAACAACAACAAAAATCGTGGCAACCAACATTTCCTGAATGTTTGCTGTAAGCTAAAGTAATTTATATGTATTATCTCATTTAATCCTCACAATAGGCCTTGGAGATGGGTGTTATTAATATTCCCATTCTCCAAATGGGGAAACTGAGTCACAACTGGGTTAGCTAATTTGCCCAAATTCACTAGCTAGTCAGCATCAGAGCTCGGCGCTGAAAATGGTTTTTCTGATTCCCAAAGGGAAACTCATAAAGCCTCTTCCATACTTCCTCTGAATCCTAATTTGGAATGTTTCAGCTCAACATTCCTCAGTCATCATTCTACATATTTACTGTATTCTCTTCTCTTCAGTTGAGAATATCTGGCCCGACCTGAAGCCAGATACAAATCAGAGTTCCTGCGCTTCCTTTCTGCCTTCTTGCTGCCCGATTTTCTAGCCATCTATCTTCACAAAGCACCGAATCAGAGAAAAGTTCTGGGAAAAACAGAATCGATGGCAGGATGTCACCCCCAGGTCTTTAATGAAATTGCAGTGATGCGTGACTTGTCGTGGCCTCCGCGCTTCCCATCTATTCCTTCCCGAGCACTTAGCTGTTCCTATCGATTCCTAGGTCACTAGAAATGGGAGCCCATTAGGAAGAGTTCCTGAAGTCTGTTAATCTGCCTTCCATTGTTGGTTTATTTTTCACTTGTTGATTTTCTTTATCTCGTTTCCCTAGTAGTTCCATTTAGAAATAAATAATATTGTCAAGTTAAAAAAAAAAAGAAGAAGAAGAAGAAAACTGTGTTGGTCTAGTTGCTTTTGAATCCATTCCCTCCTTTGCTCTGTGTTAGGGGAGCTGATCCTGCAGGCTGTACTTCCCAGGTCCCTGTGCAGCTGGCCACAGCTGGATTTGGCCACTGGCAGGAGGAAATGAGGGGAGACTGGACGGGCAGGAAAGGCAGAAGCCCAGGGATTTCTACCCCCTCTACCCCTCCCATGGTCTTTGATAACTCCATCCTTTGTTCCTTCAGCCTAGATTTTGACTCACCAACCCCCGTTTGTCTTCTCAGCTCTTTCATCAATTGAGCAAACAATCACTTGTGTTAGATTCCTTCCATTTTAAATACTTAGTGTGGTTTCTGTTTGCCTGGTTGGAACTTAACTGATACAGGAAGAGAAGCCAATTTGCTAAGCCAAGACATCTAGGACCCAGCTTAGACTATAAACTGTCAGCAATCTTATTCAATATGATTTGGTTCAATTCAATGTGTCTCAACTCAACACAATTCTACTTAATTCAAAGCAACAAATGTTTACTGGATGCCTACAGAAAGGGACTGTACTAGGTACTATGGATTCAAACTGGAAGTGAAAAAACCACCTGCGCTCAAGGGATTGACAGTCTAATTTTAATGGTAGACTAATTTTAATGGCAAGAGAACTAACAGTTAAGGTATTCTGCACAGTGAATTGTAATTAAGGTATTATTAGTTGAGCCCTGAGGAAGGGCACATCTTTAAACTGGGGGTTTAAGGGAAGTTCCCAAGAAAGTAATATCCAAATAGAAAGAATGTGGAAAAAAGGCTGCTGGGTAAGGAGAACAGCACCATAATGTAGGTTGATAAATGGGTAGTTATGAGATCTGAAAAATCTAATTTCCAGGACACATAGCACGACACCAAAATCCCAGCCTCTAAAATTCACCTAGGCATATGGGTGAATGGAGCAGAAGAGTTAACCCAGAAAGAGACCCTACAATAAGATTTGTATTTGATAAAAGTAATGAAAGGGAAAAGAAAATATTGTTAAATGGCACTGGAGAACTATTTATAAAGGGAGGAAATATAGATTATTCCCTCATAAATTTTATCAAAATAATCAGTTAAAGATCTAAAAGCTCCCTCCCCCCCCCGAGAAGCCATAAATATCTAGAAGACCCTATAGGTTAATGTTTATAGGATCTGGGGATGGAGAAGGACTTTCTAAAGTATGGAAAAAATTATGAAGAACAAAAATTGTTCTACAACTTAAAACTCTATAAACAATATGGAAATTGAAACAGAAACAAACAGGATAAAGAGTTTGCAAAATATATGACAGAGTATTTGTATTCTTAATATGTAAAGAGCTTTTACAAACAAATATGAGAAAACAAATACGAGATACTTGGGAAGTTATTGCTGCAAACAATAGGAATTCCAAAAGAATGCCTTCCCTCTTGGCGTCAGCCTTGTTCAGTGAAGGTAAAGTTTCTCATCCTCCCTGGAGAGCACCTGGATGGGCAAACCACTGCGATGACTCGAGGTGGGCTAGCAGATGCTCCCATCAGTTTCTAGCATCTGCCTGGTTTGAGCCTTTTTAAAATCAGTATTTCCCACATAGTGAAAATTGGGAAATGAAAGTTCATTAAATACTACCTTTGAATTTTTACAGATGACAGGGTGCAGTTGGAGACCAAACTCAAGAATACAGATTTTCTGTGGATATCTACAATAGCCCCTCCCTGAAATGGATGGATAATTGTGGAAACTCGATACTCATTGTGCAGACACACATATGCCCACATACACACTTGGCACTCTCTCCTAGCATACATTTTTGTCTTCATTTAATGGGTGTCTATTTGCAAAGCTGATTTAGATGTCCGTAAAAATAGTTCCATATATTACTGACACTCTTTACATAATTAGAAAAAAGGAGAGGGCTGGAGATTGGCTTGTAGGACTAGAAGCTGTGCCCAGTAATAAGCCCTCGGTTTATAGGTTAATTCTTACATCAACAGAAGTGGCTGTCTTCTCAGGCAGGTTGGAGAGAGGAGAATTTATAACCCAAGGCACTGCTGTCATTGGGAATGCAGGGAAGTAAGTGCACTGCAAATGTGGAATGAAGGGGACAGGCCTCTGTTCAAAGCTGGCAGGCTGAGGGGTGCGAGGGGTGCTCAAGGCCCAGGAGGTGGGCATGAGAAAAGACCACCGAGCTGATGTGTTTGGACATTTCTCATTTGGGAACACTGTCACCATCACCTGGGGTGTCTCGTTATTCAGCCCCGGTTTGGCCTGGGAAAGAGAGCTAGGTGCACATTCTGGAGCCTGTTTCCAAACATCACTGTCATTAGTACTGAGGGCTTCAACCCCAGTGTGAAAGCCTGGTGACAGGGGGGTTTAAAATGCCAGGAGTGCAACCGTTTAGTAACAGCTGGCAATTAACCTCCACGACCCCTATTAGCCACTTGCTTTTCTCAGAATTAGGTGCCAACTGCAGATGAAGTTTTGACTCATGGCCTGTGGTGGCAATTAACAGTCTGGGCCCAAGTCCTGGACAAAACTTGGGAAAGGTCTTTTCCTACCTTGCACTCCACCATCCTACCCTAAATAGCCATCTTTGGGCCTCTCTCCTGGCAGCTTTATCTTATAATCTCATATAGTTTAGGGTAAACAACTAAGCTAATGCAATGATACTAAAAATACAGAGACCCAAACAAGATTTAAATTTCTTTCTCTTTCACGTAACCCCTCAGATGTAAGGGGCTAGTCCAGGTCGGGCGGACAACTCTGAGCTCTGAGACCTGGTGAGTGCAACCCTGGGCGATGCTTCTGGCTTGATGCTCAACCATCTCTAGAGCAGGAGTTAGCAAACTTCTTCTGTAATGGACCACATAGTAAATATTTTCAGCTTTGTGGCTCATCTGACTCTATTGCCACTCTACACCTCTGCCTTTCTAGGCCTAAAACAGCCATAGATGGTACATAAACAAATAGACATGACTATGTGCCAATAAAACTTTATATACAAAAACAGGCGGTGGGCAGGATTTGGCTGCGGTTTGGCGACTGCTGTTCTAGAGCAGTGCTGTCCAGCAAAAATATAAATGAGCCACAAGTGCTAGCCACACATGTAATTTTTAACTTTCTATTAGCCACATTAAAAAGTACAAAGAAACAGGTAAAATTAATTTTGATATCATACTTTGTTTAACCTAATATATGTAAAATATCACCATTTCACAGGTGATCAATATTAAAATGTATTAACATGACATTTTACATTGTTTTTTTTCCTTTTGCATTGAGTCTTTGAAATCCAGTGCGTATTTTATGTTCACAGCACAACTCAATTTGGATGAAACACATTTCAAGCCACATGTGGCTTGTGGCCAGTGGTCCCCATATTAAATGGCACAGCCTGTTTTAGTTTCCTAGGCTCAAAGAAACTACCATGAAATGGGTTGGGTTGAACAATGGGAATTTATTTGCCCACAGTTTTGAGGAGAATGTCCAAATCAGGGCATCCTCAGGGTGATGCTTGCTTCCTGAAGACCGGCTGCCGGTGATGCTTGGCTCCTCTGCCACATGGCAAGGCAAATGGCAGCATCTGCTGGTCTGTCTCTTCTCTTCCGGGTTTTGTTCATTTCAGCTTCTTGCTTCTGTGGCTTTCTCTTTCTCTGTTTGAATTTCATTCTCTTATAAAGAGTTCCAGTAATAGGCATCCTGACTGAGGTGGGTCACACCTTAACTGAAATAGCTTCATCAAAAGGTCCTACATACGATGGGTTCATAACCACAAGAATGGATTAAATTTAAGGACATGGTGTTTTTTTTGGTGGGGTGAGGGGACATACAGCTTCAAACCACTACACAGCCCTAAAGGGTGGCTCTTGTCTACAAGGTCATAGCTTACTCATTGGCCCTGCTTTTGCAGCAGTTCATGGGAACAGGAAAGAGACTGAGGGAGCACACGCCCAATTGTTTTAAGGTCAAGACTCCAAAATTGCAGGCATCAGTTCCCATGGCAATACTGGCAAGAATCCAGTCACACGGACACACCCAATTGCAAAGGCTGTCGGGAAATGTAGTCTCTAGCCCGGCGGGCATGTGCCCAGCTAAAACTTGGCAAAGGGGCTTTCATTAATAAAAGGAAGAAAGGGCGAAAAGTATTGGTGGAGAGTTAGCAATTTTTGCCATACCACCTTATTCATTTTTTTCAATAGAATTTTCTCTTTGGTTCTGAAATCACACTCTGGCCCAAGGTTGGTCCTGAAAGTCAATCTGCTGGAATGGAAGGGATGGGAGGGTTCCTGTGTCTCACCCTTCCTTCTCTCTCTGACACTTCCCATCCCTCTGCCATTCTTCTGGGTCCCTCCCCATAGCTGGAAACCAGCATTCCATCTGTCTTAGGGTCCTGCAGCTGCCATAACAAATAACCACAAAAGGGCGGCCTTAAAACCACAGAAACTTATTCTCTCACTGTTCTGGAGGCCAAAAACCCTAGGTTTCTAGGAGAGGATTCTTTCTTGACTATTCCAGCTTCTGGTGGCTCCTGGTGTTCCTTGGCTTGTAGACACCTTCACTCCAATCTCCATCTGTCTTCCCAATGTCTTCTCCTTTGTGTTTTTCTGAGTCTTCTCCTATTCTTAAAAGGACACTAGTCATTGGGTGTAGGGCCCATCCCAAATCCAGGATGATTTCCTCGAGATCGTTAACTAATTACATCCTTAAAGACCCTATTTCCAAACAAGGCCATATTCTGAGGTTCTGGGTGGACATGAATTTTGGGGGAACATTAGTTAACCAATGACACCATCTTACCAGGACTCCGAATCATAACCAGCAACTTTCCCACTGTCCTCTCCCCCATGGCCCAAAATTTATGCTGTTCAAAGTTCCTTGAATACAGGATACCCTGTGCCAGGGAAGGGTTCAGGGAGCTTCATGAGGATTTCCCAAATGGCAGAAAGACCTAGAAAATAACTGGAGGGGGATGTGCAGAGCAAAGGACCTCTCAGCACTGAAGGTGGCAGAAGTGGAAGGGTACAGTGAGTGCAAAGGAAAACTGATGGTTTGCTCATCTCCACCATGAATAAGTGTGCCCATCACATCCCACAGATGGAAAATAAAAAACCACTTAGTATTCTGAGATAAAACAAAAACAAATGCTAAAAGAACAGATCACCCTGTCTAGCTCTAGTACCCAAAATAAATGAATCCTTGAGCATTTCCTGACAGTTGCTGATTACCTAGCAAAACACCTTTATCCCTGACTTGTGTGCAATGCTGATGTCTGGGATGTGGAGACAATAATCGTGTCTGAAAATTGCTGTTATTCCACCATGAACAGACCAATGTAAAACAGGTAATCTTGGTAGTTTTGCAAGGATTTTTTTTTCCTTTTATATACCTGTTGTGTTTTGTATTTTCTGACTTCCTTGCAATTCTTTATGAAAAGACAACTTCCCTAAAAGTCTTCCTTTCATGGTGCCTTAGCTGTCAAGGGATAAGAACAGGGATGGTGGTAGGATGAGGCCGCGCTCTCCCACCACAAGTTCTGTTCATTTTATTTCCCAAATATCTCTTAATTCTATCCTCTTCTTTCCATCTCCACTCCATCGTTCTTGTTTAAGTCTCACCTGGCCTATTGCAACAATTAATTGGCCAACCTGCAGCTTCTCTCTACAATCCAGTTCTCTCTACAATCTATTTTCCACGCAGAAGCTAAGAGTGGTCTTTTTGAAATCTGAACCTAATGACATCACCTTTTTGCTTAATAAGCTGCTCTGTCTGTTGCTCTTAGAATAATAGCAAATATGTACATGGCACTGACTGTGTGTCAAGCACTGTTCTAAAAGTTTTCTGCCCACTAGTATTAATGTAATCCTCTTATTAATATCCTCCTATTTTACATGTGGAAACAGAAAGATAACACAGCTAATGAGTGACAGAGCTGGGACCTGACCCCAGGGAGATTGGCAGGCTGTTAACTGCCACTCTGGACAATGGCCCAGTGGCTTCTGAAACCTTCCAGGATGCTCTGCCACCTCGCCAGCATCCTCCACTCCAGCAACACTGGCCTTCTTCCCTTTCCTTGTGCCCCTCTTGCTCCCCTCTACCGCAGGGCCTTTGCACACACTCTGCTGAGGATGTTCTTCCTTCCCCTCTTGGACTAAGTAATTCCTCCCACTTTCAGACCTCTGGGCAGGAATGCCATCCGTGATCTCCCCGAGCACATGAAACCCCCCTACAGAGCACCGAGAGCTTCTGCACAGCACTTGCCACAGTTCTACCCCCTTTGGTTTGGGTGATTATTTGATAATACCTCCGCCTCACCTCCCTCGACCTCCTCCAACTCACATGCTCAAGTGTAAGCTCCATGGGGACAGGAAGTTTTGCTCTCTACTGTACCTAGTTCACAACATTTGAAAAATAAAGAAATGGATGAGGATGGAGTTGATGAATCAATGGTACTTGACATCTGGTTTAAAAAAAAAAAGGTTTTACTGATGTGGATGACAGAAAAGCTACAAGAGAGGGAAAGAGGAGCTACAAATGTGGTTTTGTTGAATGATCATAGCACCAGGTAGAGTTCTCAGGGTGACCTGCCATCTTTGGCATCTGAAGCACGGAGCAGGCAGAGAGCAGACTGCAGTGGAGAGAGCCTGGGACTTCGAACTGGCTGATGTGCTGTCAGATCTCTCTGGATTTCAGATGGTTTTTTTTTTTATTATTTTATTCAAATCTTAATATTTTCAAAAGCAGAATATATCTTAAAGTGAGCTGTCCATTTAATGTAAAAAAATGTAGTTTTTGTTAGTCTCCTGTAAAGCAGTTATTAAATGAATGGTGAGTCCCACAATCAATGGCACTTTGGAATCGAAGAAATGCCATTTGTGGCCTTGGGTAAATTCCTTGCTTTTCTGAGTCCCAATTTCCTTATCTGTAACAGGGCAGGGTTTTTCTAAATATTGGAAAGGTCTTGAATGGCCTCAGCCCGATGACTGGTAGTTTTAATTCATCAACAGAAAGTCTATTATATGTCAGATGAGTTTTTGCTGAGATAATCCATATACTTGCATGGTCAGTCACATATTTGACTGCTCACAATTTTAAAAAGAGAAATGAAAGACGATTGGGGGGGTTGGTGGGCTCTCTATTCTCTACATTTTAATTAATGCTGTACAAAACCTCTTTTGAGTATCTGCTTTGTGAACAGAGGCCAACCTTCACCAGCTCAGCCACAGGGGAGACAGGCACCGTCAACCTGTCACTAGGGGGCGCTCTTAAAGCTCAGTTCTCTCCCCCATTCACTTCTCATGACACAACAAGTATTCTAGGACGGTGCTTCTCCCCCTCATTAAAAATTATATGGAATTTGCCTTGTCTTTCAAAGGATACCAATTTTTAAAAAAAACTCAGGGCAATTACTTGTCCTATTTCTACATCTAGTGCTCTTTCCAGGTTATTCTTGGTGAGCATTAGTCAGTGGAGCTATATTTTGGTAAAGGAATCTATTTGCTCTGAACCAGTAACTGGAGTATAATCTCAGCAAAGCCATCTAAAATCTTCTTTGACGTCACTGTTTGCTCTTTCAGTGACTTGAACCAGAACGCGAATAATGCTAGAAATTAAGCCTTCATATGATTCTGTGAAAAATCATGCCTTTATGAAGGACCTCCCTTTACCCTTAAAAATGTCACAGGGCCAACAGATGTCTTAACTACATCTAATTTGGCAGACTACTATGGACTAAGAATAAACTAGAAAACATATATTCACATTAAAAACAGAAAGAGCTCTGCTGAGTTAGGGCAAAAAAGAGACATAAAGTGGACTGAGCATAATTTTCGAGTAAAAACCAGGGGGTCGGCTGTGGTGAAAGACAGAGTTCAAGGCATGCCTTTTCCACTGACCAACTTTTGCAGATATTGGCAAATCAAGTTTCCTCTCTATGTTGTTACAACAAGGTTTTCCATTATTTGCAGTGAAACATTCCTTGTGTTTTGAAAGTTGATTTAATCTTTGGAAAGTGCAAAAACATTGAGAGATATGTTGAGTGAATAAAGTTGGTGATGGAACAGAATAACGAAAGCTATGTGTGTGCACGTGTGCGTGTGTGTGAGCACACGTGTGCCTGTATGTATAAGAAGAGCTTTTCTCAATTGACTATAAAACAATGAAACAAATGGGTTTCCTTTTTTGATTTGAAAACTTTAAGACAATTACAAGAAAAAGGAATTTCAGAAATAATTTGAGCAGTGACAGTATCATGGACATAAATGTCTCTTTTCCTTCAAAAGCCGCTTCAAATTAATTTCCCACCAATTGTATCCATCAGGGCCCCCCTAGGAATGCAGGAGCCACTTTGAATATTTTCACAGAAGGAATTTAATACAGGAATTTGTTACACAGGAGGTGGAGGAACTGAGGAGTCAAAAGGAGACAGAGGTAACCCAGAGATTAGCAGCAGCAGGAGGACACTGCTACCCCTAGGGAGGAGGTGGAATTACCAGAGCCCAGGGGTCAGTCACTTATGTCAGGCTGGAAACACGGCAGGTCCATGTGGTGGTGGCTGGTGCTGTGGGAGATACCATCTGAGGTGGAGAGGGAGGGGAGAAGTACCCTCGCTCCTCCATTCCCCCACTCTTCCAGACCCTCTTCAGCCCTTCCCGTTGGCTGGACCCAGCTAGCCCCTCACTGACGCAGCAGCTCTGGAAACTGCCTGCAGGACAAGGGGGAGGAGAGTTGCTGAGGGCAAAGCAGTCCTGGACCTGGAGCCTCTCCTGAGAACATACTTTGGGATAAAAGCTTAGAGGGAGGAATCGTGTTCTACTTCCTTCCCCAGAAGACTTGGAACCATTTTCTCTCTCTTTGTAAAAATTTCCCTCATTGTGATAGATAGAATAAGATGTCCACGCCCTAATTCCCCAGAACCTGTGGATTTGTTACCTTACATAGCAAAAGGGATTTTCGGATGTGATAAAGTTAAGGATTCTGAGATGGAAAGGTTATCCTGGATTATCTGGGTGGGCCTGATGTAGTCATAAGATCCTTATAAGAGGGAGGCAGGAGACCAGAGATTAAAAAGGAGATGTGACAGTGGAAGCAGAGGTTGGAGTGATGTCCTTTGACTACGTGGGAAGGGGCCACATGCCAAGGAATACAGGTGGCCTTTAGAAGCTGGAAAATTCAAGGAAACGGATCCTCCCTAGAGTATCTAGAAAGGAATGCACCCCAGCAGGCACCTTGATTTTAGCCCAGTGAAACTGAATTTTGACTTCTGACCTCCAGGACTGTGATATAATAATTTTTTTTTTTGAGGTACCAGGGGCTGGGGATTGAATAAAAACCTCCTCTGTGGGAAGCAGGCACTCAACTGCTTGAGTCACATCTGCTCTCCAAATTTGTCTTGTTTTAACCAGCTAGGTTTGTAGTAATTTATTACAGCGGTGCTTGATAACGAATATACCTCTTACTGCAAATATTAGGCTAAACGTGCAATGTTACTATTTCTCCAGCTGACACAATGTGAAAACTGATTTACTTTGCTTTTTCACTCTTTCCTCAATGTACCTCTTCACTGTGAGTGTTGAGGTTAAAGTCAGATGGCCTAAAAAACAGTGGCTGTGATTTTTTGCAATCCAAAGGCTTACAGGCCATTGTTACAATTACTCTGTTTAAAAGTTAGATTTACAGCTTTCGGAGACTATTTAATCCGATATCTGTATTCAACAGGTAATCATACTGTGTCCTGACAAATGTCCTTTCAACACTTAGGATTAACAGCGAGTGGTTGGCTATCTGGTATTGCTTTGGCTGATGTTTATTAAAGCTATAAAAAGTCTTATGCTATTACTTGAGTGTCTTCTTTAAATGAAGCAGGCGTGATTCAGATCTGTTAAGTGGGAAAGAATATTTTCTAAACTAATAGCTCATGCTTTTCTAAGTGTTTTTATAATCTAATTGATGGCAGAGCCCCATGGTACCAACACTACCTCCTTCCCTCCCTCCCTTCTTCCCTTCCTTCCCTCCCTCCTTCTTTCCTTCTCTGTTCCAGGAGGGGAAAAAGAAAGAGAAGTCAGTTTCTTTTCAGACAAGAAGATAACAGACTAACAATAACAGCAGCAATAACAAAATAGTAACAATGGTTATATAAACTCTTTAGAATCTGCATTTAGAGAGTGATTTTTACACACTCTATCACGTCACTCTCACAACCCAAAGGAGGGATTATTAGCCCTATTTTGCTGCTAAAGCAATTGGGGCTCAGCAGATTAAAGTCACGCAGGTGAGAAGCATCAGAGCTGGAACGCGTGTCCAATTTTTCACTGATATATTCAAGGTTGTTTTTGTGTTTTTTTTTTTCAGCTTGGCTTTCCGTAATTTGGATCCTGGAGAACATTTTAACTCAATAATAATTTATACACGATAGGCATTTGTTAAATATTTATTACATTCACGTGTGAATACATGAATGAAAATTGTCCAGCCAGCCCCTGCACACCTCTAGGCTTGTTAAGTGTTAATTCTATGCCTGAGCACCGTGTTGTAAAGAAGCAAAACAGATTCTGATTTGGCAAAGTGGACGGCTAGAGGTGGTCGTTGATTCATTGATTCATTCCATCAATCAATCATTCGTTCTTCATTGGACAGACATCACTGAGGGCTTACCATGAGCCAGGCACTCTGCTGGTTGGTGGGAAGTCACAGGTGGAGAAGACACAGTCCCTTCTCTTAGGGATGTTCTGTGGTTCTCCATAGGGCCAGGAACCTCAGCCTACCCTCATAACCTGGAAAATACCATGATATACTTGGAAGGGAACTTGGAGGACATCTTCATGTGGGAGGGGATATAGCTCAGCAGTTGGACTGTGGTTCAGAGTCAGAGGGCTCTGGGTTCGTATCCTGGGACTGTTACTTACTAGTAGACCTCTTTTGCTTCATTTGCTAAATGGGAACCATAAAAGTTCATACCCTATTGTTGAGGTGAGGGTTCCATATGATGGAATTGCTTAGCCCAGGATCTACCCGTAGTACGTGCTCAATAAATGTTATTCTTCATTCACTGTCTCTACCATATGCAGCCCATATGCACTCCCTTCTGCCATTTTTGAATGTTTGACGTTTGTATGTCATATCTACTTATCTGTATTGAAGTGCCTTTGAGATTGGTTAAACAAGGCATAAACAGAGAATGATGAGATTGAATATTTTTTGTAACTCAAATACAACTTGCAGATCACAGACCTCCTAGTACCACAATTCCTTGTCCAAACCCTACCACATCTCACCAGCACCAGTTCCATAGCCTCGCCTTGCTGCCCTCCCCTTCTGCCTGCTAGTCTATTCTCTGCACAGAGTGTCCTTTGGAAAATATATGGCAGACCTTGTCATTCCCCTGCCTTCCAGTGGCTCCCCTTTGCACTAAAAATGAAACCCAAACCTCTTACCATGGCCTGCAAGGCCCCTGCTGACTTCTCTGACATCAAGCCTACTGATTTCCACTTCCATCTCTCTGCACCAGTCACCTCAGCTTCCTTTCTGCTCCTTGAACTCACCAAGCCTTTTCTTGCCCCAGGGACTTTTTGCCTTCTGTCCCCTCTGTTTAGAATGACTTTCCCAATCTTCTCTGACTTGCCCTGTCTTATTAAATGCTGTCTCCCCAAACGCCGCATTCCCTTCCTACCTTATAAATACGTGTCCTGTTGCATTTCCTTCATGACACTCATCAGTGTATCTTTTTTTTTTTCTGTCTTCCACAATGGACGGGACCTCCAAGTGCATAGACTGCCTTGTCCACCACTACATTCCCCAGGGCCTAAAACAGAGCCTGGCATATAGTAGGTGTGCAAAAAACATCAGTTGCATGAATGAATGAATGAATGAATGAATTTCTCTCCACTGTGGTTTTGCCAATTTGAGGTTTGAGGAAACCCACTTCTATAATTCAAAAATAAGCATTAATAGCTAAGACCTTTTTTTTTACTCTATACACTTGAGTTATGACCCTTTAACAACAACAACAAAAAGCTAAAGGCTAACTGCTGTTGGCCCTTCCCATGGGCCTTGTGAACCACACTGGACAGAGTGGCAAGAAGACATCTGTTAATGCCCTGCCCTCCCATTACACCAGTGAGGAAAACCGTGTCCTGAAGCTCTGTGATTGCCTGTGAAAAGTCCAGGAAGTTACACAAAACCAGGAAAAATGCCAGTTCCAAAGGAATTAGGTTTCAATCCAGAAAGGGCCAGTTCTATAACTTAAATGAGGTACAGTGCGTATAACACACAGCAGGCAGGATATTCATCGGCCTCAAATCTGCCCCAATGTTTCCTGGACGTCGAAGGATGTGACTTGGGAGAAATATGACCCATGTAGTGGGTTCTTAGCACTGATGGTTTGATTTGGAAACAGAGGTTACCTGGAACTTGGATTTAGTGGCCGATGGAGAAAGATGATATGACATAGATCTTGCACTCTCAATGTGAACTTCGGTTCTTCGGGGGCAAAAAAGAAATCATACTGTTTTCAGGTATAAAGCACAGTGTACAAACAGGACACAAACAGATATACAGTGTATCTGTGGTATTAAAAGTTCATGGGGGCAATTAAGAAAAATTTCTAAATGTTATCCATAATTCATCTGACAACCATTATGAGGTTGACTACTTCATAGACCAGAGGGCTGATTCTCAGACAAGAGGCACTCTCAAGTTTACCGAAATAGAAGTGGAGGAGAAGAACTGGAAGTTCTAACTGCCATGTTGTTCCAGTATAAAATACTCCTCATAAAAACTGTAGGGGGAATGGATGTAGCTCAGTGGCTGAGCGCCTGCTTCCCACGTACCACATCCTGATTTCAAGCCTCGGTACCTCCTTAAAAAAAACCAAAAACCTCTAGAAGGTGCTTGGTTTACTCAGTGCTGTTTGGTTACCCTTAAACAAAATTGAGAGCTGGGTGATTGCTTTAGGATGAAGTGTTTTCCCTCAAAAGATATGTACAAGTCTTAACCCCGGGTCCCATGAATGCAACTTTATTTGGAAATAGGGTCTTTGAAGATGGGATTGGTTAAGATGAGGCCAAACTAGATTAAGGTGGATCCTAATCCAATGTGACTGGTGTCCTTACAAGAAGAGGAAATGTGGACACAGAGACACACATTGGGAGATTGAAGTGATCGAAGAGTTGAAGTGCTACAGCTGCAAGCCAAGGAATGCCAAGGATTGCTGCCAAGCCACCAGAAGCTGGAGGAAGTAAGGAAGGATTCATCCTACAGGTTTCAGAGGCAGCGTGAGCCTGGTGACACCTTGATTTCGGACTTGTAGCCTCCAGAATTGTGAGACAATAAATTTCGGTTGTTGTAAGCCACCTAGCTTGTGGTATTTTGCTACAGCCGCCCTAGGGAGCTAAGACCATGTCCTTCCAACCTCCCGTCTGGAAGCTTTCTGTCCTCTCGGGTTCCAGAGCCCCCCATCAGCCACTTGCTTGTAAACATAAATGAGCTCTCCCATGTATGGCATTCATGTGTCTCCAGGTGAGAGCACAAGGTAATGAGCCCTGGAGGATTTAGGCTGACACAACAAACACTAATGGGAGATATAAGGGGAAGTAAGAGAAGTGCTAAAAGCACACAAACCAGCAGGCTTACTAAATGCGGGCCTTTGGGCCTATTCATAGTGAATCCCATTTCTGCTCCTTATGAGCTGTGTGACCCGGGCAAGATACTTAACCTCAGTTTCCTCAGCTGGAGAAAGTGTTATGTTTGGACTCAGTAAAATATTCTACGAGAAAAATCCCCCAGTCTCTGCTCAAGAAGATGCTAGTATCTCCGTGCCTGTCCTGCTATGCTCTAGATGAATTCTGCCTGATTCTACTTCCAACCCAAAGGGAAAACAGTTTACTTTTCCTTAGCGTTCTCCCATTTCATTCCAATGTTTGGTAGGTCATAAAGGATTCACTAAATAGAGGGGACAGACCCCACTGAGCCCCAATGTAAGTTTCTAGATGTATCTATCTTCTATGGGTCTCACAAAGGGCCATCAGCAACCTCCAAACCACTGGTTAGATAAAGAATAAAGCTAGAGAAAATGTTGAAATCATCAAAAACATTAAATTATCATCAACAATCTTGAATACTTTACAAGTTCCTATTCATATGCAATTGACATAATAATTTCTGATTATTCTTCCCCACTCATTAAAGCACAGCTCTTAAGAGCCTATACTCAGCTACACCTTTTTAGCCTAGTTCTTTTCACTCCATGTACTTGAATGTAATTAAGTTCCATTTTTGACTCATAGGAAATTTAAAAAAAAACACGCCTTCTTGTTACTCCCAACAAACATAGATATAAACAATTCAGGCACACTTGGAGGATGAGATGAGCCTGTTATCAAATTTCATGATTTCTGGTTATTAAAATATTCTAGTCATCATTCAAAAGAAATAGCTCTGGTTCACTGCCCATGAGTCAGTGGTGGCCATGACTTTCAGGGTGTCCTTTCATGATAGGCAATAGGACCAGTTTTTATTGGGTTATCAGAGATAGCAACTCCAACAACTGCTCAAGGATTTTACTGAGCAGAAACCAAGCAAGACCCACTAGATTCTAATCTCTGAACCCAGACAAGGAATTCTTCTTTATTCCAACACTCATGGATGAGACTTTGCTCAA
>JAQZBX010012109.1:0-41712 GCA_029593785.1 Cabassous unicinctus | reverse complement strand
TAAAAAAAAAAAAAAAAAAAGAAATCTCAATATGAAAAACATTTAACATTAATAAAATACAGAAGAACCTTATTTCAACAGGGTAGGAATAAGGTATCTTAGAAAAGATACCCAAAAAAACCCACAATCTGTGAATAAAATGATTGATATACTTGACTATATCAAAAATATTTTTAACTGTATGGGAAAAGTCCATGAATAAAGTGAAAAGACTAAACAAGTATTAGGAGATATTTGTAGCACATATATATAAAAGACTTAAGGCTTGGTATCTAGACTATATAACAACTGCCTCCAAATCAATGGGCAAAGAATATGAACAGGAAATTCACAGAAGAGAATACATATAAATAAAAAGAGAAGCAACAGCAAATAAACATAGGGAAAGATATCAATCTCCAGTTACCAGAAATATAGAACTTAAACGATTGGCATATCCATCAGACTGAAGTCTGAAAATAAGTGTTGATGATAATGTGGTGAAACAAGAACCCTAATACACAAAGTTAAAAGGGTAAATAGGTACAACCACTTTGGAAAGAAGTTTGATACTGTCTAACAAAGTTGAAAATGCACATACCTTACAAATCAGCAATTGCTGTCTGGTTATATACCTATGTGTACCAACACCTTTTAGGGAGATGATTACTTAATCATTATTTGTAATAGCAAAAAAATTAGAATCAAACTATGTGTATATCAAAATGTATATTGTAAATAAACTGCACTAATCACATAATAGAATACTATACTGGAGTAAAGTGAATTAAACACACACACAAAAAAAAACTTGCTGAGGTGCACTATAAATAATACTTTATCAGTAGGCCTACATTTTAAAATATATTATTCACTCATGCATCAACTTATTTAATGCCTACTGTGTACCAGGAAATGTGCTGATTATTATTAGAGAATTTCATGAAAAATTATAGTTATTTTAGTAGCTATTTATCTAAACAAATTTAATGTGGTTTATGAAATTATAAAGAAAATAATTGGTATAGAAAAACTAAAGTTATAACAGATCTCCCTAACAAATATTTTATGATGTATTGCTTTGCCTTAATTTCAATTTTATAATCATATTAACTTGGACTATCTATAAAAGTAAAATCAAATTCTAATTCTAGCCAAAGGGGAAAAAAATTCAATATGCTAATATCCCAAGGTTTACAACATCTCCAGTTATACCAGGTCTCCCAAAAGCGCAGGAGGAGCCAAACATCAAAGCCCATCTTCAGCAAGTCTACAAACCACTTTCTTGCTAAAGCATTTCTGTTCCCAATTATAAACACAGTTGACTATTTGTTTAGTATTTATTGTACAAATTGTTCACCAAATATGTAGGAAGTTTTTGGTTCACATTGCTGAATTTATTCTGAGGTCACTATTCCAGCCAATATCAACGAGGAAGATTTTACGACAAGCCCAAAAGAACTCTTAGCCTAAAAAATAGGGAATCCTGTGCCACAGAACCACAGTTTTATTTTAAGACCAAAAAAAAAAAACTTATTAGAATGAGTGAAGGCAAAAAAAAAAAATACAAAAAGGACATAAGCAAGATCCATGGGCCCAAAACAAGGACGTTAAGAAGTCAAATAGCATTACTAATAAATACAGAACTATTGTTCTGTCACCCAACAGCACAAAAACAAGATGACATATATATGAAAGTTAGCAAACACTCATTACTATCATATTCCAAGACATAAATATCAAAATAACCAAATACAAATGGGAGCCACATCTCAGAAGCACAAGGAAATTCAAACTGACTCTGATGGCTATAAATGACAAAGGAAGCAGTGGCTGTTGGTTTCAGGTTTTAAATAGCTCATATTGGTAATGTTTTAGTGTCCTAGCTGCTAAAACAAATATTAATACTATACAATGAGCTGGCTTAACAATTGGCTCATGGTTTCAGAGGCTAGAAACTTGCTTCTTCCCAAGGGTTGGTATCTTCCAGCTAGCCGGCAATCTTTAGAGTTCTTTGGCTTTTCTGTCACATGGCAATGCACATGGCTATGTCTTCTTTCTGTTGACTTCCAGCTTCTGGTTGCTCCCCATGGCTTCTCTTGCCCTCTGACTTTCACTCTGTTTATCAAGGACTCCGGTAATCCAGATTAAAGCCCAACCTGATTCAGTTGGACCACACCTTACCTGAGGTAACATCTTGAAGAGATCTTATTTACAATGGATCAACACCCACCAGAATGTGGACCAAGACCAAGAAAATATCCAAACAAGGGTACACAATTCAATCCACCATAAGCAGCAACACAGAAAGTTGAGTAATTTCTTAAATGCTTGGACAAGACTCTTCTGAGCAAACAACTCATGGTGTAATGGGAAAACAGATAAATTTGTACATCATAGAATACAATGTTAGAGGAAAACCACGTCCCACTGTCCTATTAATTTAGCAAATAAGAAGTATGCCTCAGCCTCTAGACTGCTCAGTATATAAGCAGCAGGCAGTAATTTTTGTTTACTCCCCTTCTTTCCCAAGGGTCATCATTTATAATGTTTCTGATATTATTTGCTAATAATCATTTCTATTCATTGTCACCAGCATATGTTGGGGATAGAGTTGGGGCAGAATACTATGTTACTCATATGTAGGAACCAGTCTGTCAGTTGAAACTGTTGGTGAGGGGATAGGAATTTGTAAAAATTAAAACATTAACAAAGATAATTTATCTACCATCTACCCCAACAAATCTAACCAATGCCAAGCTTTGGTTCAACGATTTTTTAAAGAGAACCCACTCTACTGCTCAAGCAGGATGTTAATATCTCTTCAGCCATCTCCTTGCTCCATTAAGATCGTCTATCATCTCCCATTCATGGTGAACACACATGTTTAAGTGGGTGACTGTTGGGGTGGCCAATCTTGAAAGTATATAGATGCAGCTTGTTTTAAGGGGGAAAAAACTCAATTTACAAAGCAGATAAACTCAAAAAGGCCTGTTTAACTTACAAAATAATAAAGTTGTTTGCTATATATTTTTATCAGATAAAGAAGCAGGGGGAGACTGGAGAGTGAATTTTAGATGCTTGAGAATGAAGCTGTTTGTGGAGCTATTTTCCCCAATAGAGGTGAAAAGTGCCTGACCACCAGTGAGAATTTTCATGAGGTATGCATGCACCTCCTACTCCGTCAGCATTCCTTCAGGTCACTGGGCAGCTGGAGCCATCAGTACTTCAGTACTGACTTGTGACTTATTTTTATATTCAAGGAAATTAAAAGGACAGGCAAGTTAATTGAGGCCAAAGTTAAGCCTAAATTCTTCTGGAAACATTAAAAAAAAAAAAAAAAAAAAAAACTAGGAAAGCCAAACAAAACATATTCCCTAGTACAGTTCTCAGATATTATACAATCCCTCTTGCCTGACTGAAGTGAAAGTAGAAATCAGAGAGAAAATAGTAGGGGTGGGGGGGGACGGGAGGGAGGGGCAAGTAAGTATTTTAGATTCTCCCGCAATGCTTCATTCCTAATATTCTATTCTAGCCCCAAACCAGAAAAAGATATCAGGGATGTGAGTACTACGTACCCACATGAGCCCTGACAAAGGCCAGACTTTGAAGAAGGAAACGGAAGGAAGGGATGGGGTGAAAGAGTAGAGTCCAGCTTTATTCCCATGAATAACCATGCTCTGCCATGCATAAGCCCTAGATTCTTAAATCATTCTGCCCAGCCATCCCTACAAAGAAGGCTTGAATTCCTAGGTCCCTGGTGCTGCCCAGTATCCTCCTTACACTGCAACAGTCTTCCCAAACACCACCTGCTTCCAACCTTTCTCCATTATAACCTCCTTACCCTCATGTTGCTGCCAGACTGGTCGCCCTGACACACAGCTCTGTTCACATTGTCCTACAGCTCAAACAATCTACAGCAGCTCCCCAGGGTCAGACACTATTCTAAGTGACTTAAGTGCATTCTCTCATTTCATCCTCACTACAACACTATGAGATATGTACAATATTATCAGTATTCCATTTTACGGATGAGGAAACTGAGGCACAGAGTGGTTTTGTAACTTACCCAAGAACACAGCTAGAAAGCAGCAAAGCCAGAACTGGAGCCCAGACAGTTCACTCCAAGGCCGGTGCCCATAACCACAACGTTCTAACATCAACAGAATAAAATCCAACTCTCCAGCCTAATGATCAAATACCTCCATACCTTTCCAGTCTTATTTCCCTCTCTTCCCCTTTATTCCCTCCTTACTACACGGCACAGCACCATCACAGTGCAGCCCTCACAATGAATACATGTTGATTGAATGAACGTCCAAGCTAATAAATGAAGAGTCCGTTTTTATTTCACTCAAGCAAGGTCCTTATTTTCAATGTCATAGGGGGAAAAAAAATTATTTCAATTTCTGCCCAGAAAGTCTAATCCCTGGAAATGATACCAGGCAACAAAGAAATCACACAAGAGCTTGTTAGGCTAAGTATTCCTATCCTCACTCTCAGCAAGGGCTTCCAGACAAGGCAGCACTAACAGATCTGCGCCCCAGACATATTATAAGTCACACAGAGTGGAGGTAGCTGGACACAGGTTTTTGAAATATGGTTCAGCAATGCAGAAAACTTTTTTTTTTTTTTTTTACAATATATCCTTTTGTTTCTTGAACAAAAATTTGCCATATCTATCATAGGGAAATCACATTAGCAAAAGTCTTAGATACCTACAGCAGAATCCATTGTTGTATATAAATTGGGTTTTGTCAGGTGGCAACAAGTGGGATAGAGTGAAAACCAAAACCATTCATAGTAAGGTTACAAATCACTTACACATAACCTCTCACTTAATCCCCACAGCAGTATTCAGAGGCATTATCCCCATTTGGCTGATGAGGAAACTGAGGCACAAAAATGCTACATAACTTACCCTAAACCTCATATCAGAGCTAAGACACATACTCAAGTTTTGTAGACTTTCAAGTCAAGCCCAAGGGTCCCAGCTGTGAAGAGTGGTTGTTTTCTAACAGACCCTTTCCCCATACATGTGGCTGTGGTAGAGAAATATTCTGCCCACTCAGAACATGAGTCCAAGCTGGGCTGGTTGATGAGGAATGGAGGCGCCCTAAAAGAACTGGGAAATGGCCGGCAATAGGGCACTATGGTGAGGTGTCCACGATCTTAAGACATCAGTCTGTCAACTGTGCACAGTAAGTGATGATTCTAGACAGGGTCTCTCCCACCTCATCACTCCTCCTTCCTGCCCCACCCTACCCCCACCCAAAACATCTGTGCACCCAGAAGCAGAGAAGAAGAAAGCAGTCACATCCACACTTGCCCTCCTGGCTTCCTTCCCAGGGCTGCTGCAGGGACAGAGAGCAGAACCCAGTTACCTATATTTAATTGGAGAGGACCAACTTGCCATGGAAGGAATGGGAGCAATATTGTGGAGGCAGATCCTTGCTACAGACGAGGAAGGATCACAAAGAGAGAGAGGCTCAAAGCAGAGGTACCATCTGGTGTACAGGTGGAAGGAGGTATGTGACTTTGGGGGAGTGGTGGGGGGCAGTGCTAGAATTGAATAGAAGTTTTACTTAGGGAGAGGTAACATTTTTAGTTATGCTGGAAGAAAGAATTTACTATTCTTGAAATGTCTATAATATATAAGAAAAATGTGGTATATGTTTACTTTGGTTATGCAAATCCCACTAGAAAATGTATTTGAAAGTAATTTTTATCAACTTAACAATCCTGAAATAGGACAGGACTCATGTTATGGAAGAGAAAGAACTTTACAAGTTCACACTCTGTGTAGGAGGCTCTGCTGGCCACAAGCATACTTTTACTTCCACAGTACACTGGGGGAGCAAAAAGATTTTATGAAAGAGCAAAGGAAAAATATAACTTCCTATTTATTTTAAATATGTAATTTCAGCAAACCCATCCAATAAAACACATAATCCCTTCATCAGCTGCACTTAAGTTTATTTTTAAACAGATATTCAAAATATTCAAGCCATAATCCTATCACAGCTGCAGCTGGAACATTAATTGTAGAGTTACAGGTTTACATTCACTCTCACCAAAATGTCTATGACAGTGCCGTATTTATTTTGAGACTATTTTTCATGTTGATAATTAAAAACACACAGATCCATCTACATTTCACTTTTATAATCAAAGTAGCTTTCAAACAAATTTCTAGGCTCAAAATATACAAGGCAGTTATTCATTAAGATTAAAATTTTAAAATATTATTTCTGCAATGAAAATCACACATCTGAGGTGAAAGACGAACAGAAATGTGCTGACTTAATCCAGAAATCCTCATCTACTCTCAAAAAACAATTTCTGGCATAATTTAAAAATTACTACACCGGACAATGACAATTAAGCTTACCTGGTCTATCAGTGTTTTCAGCTGCAAATAAGAGAAGAGTCAACTATGATTTGCTTAAGCAATTTGAACATTCCCTTATGTCTCAACAAAATCTCTGGAGGTAGATGATTTTCCATTGATTTCAGTAGCTCAAGCATCTTTTTGCTCTGCCAGCCTCAGTTGCTGGCACCCAAACCCTCATGATTGCAAGATGGTTTGCAGCAGCCCCAAACAATACATCATCACAGGAAGGAGGGAATAGCCATCTCCCTGTATCTCTCTTTTTTTCATCAGGGAGGAAAATTTTTATAAGAAGCTCCCATCACTAAGTCAGATGGACCAGAATGAAATCACATGCCCACTTCTTAACCAACTGGCAGCAAATGGGAATAGGATTGCCATGATTGGTTGAGAAATCTTCATTCACCCCCCGGGGCTGAGCAAATTGCATGGGGATGCCTGAACAAAACTGCAGTTCTGTTACCAAGGAAGAAAGCAGGGTTGGCAATCAAGACTATGTTCCATATATGACTATATAGATTCTATTGTTGAACACTTGTAGTACCAGCACTCTATTATGCACTTTAAATGCATTATCCAATTTAATTCTCACTAGCAAGAGGCCATTATTATCCCCATTTTCCAGATGAGGAAACTGAGGCATGGGGTGGTCAAATAGCTTCTCCAAGGTGGTAGAGATAAAATTTAAACCCAGACAGTCTGGCCTCAGAACCAGCAAAGACTTGACTTGCGGAGCTACAAAAATTTAAGAGCAGAAAAGAACTAAAACAAGAAGTGATTCAGATTTCAAATAAAAACATTTCATTCCACCCATCTTCACTGCACCATGCTAAGAAGGTAGGAAAATTACTCCAGATATAATTTTAAGCTTTATAATGTTCCTCTTAAAATATTTTTATTGCTAAAATATTTTTAAAAGATGTTTTAAAATTCACATATATTGCCAACACTATAATAAAATTACTTCATGAACTTTTACATATTTTACTATAACATTTTATTATGTTTTCTTCTAAACCTTTTTCTTTGTTTCCACAATCTTCCTGATTATAATCTTGAATAGCTGCAAAATATTCTGTATTTTATTTATCCATTGTTGACCATCTCGATTCTTTCTTGGTTTTCACCATCAGAAATAGCAATAGCTTTTTCCTTCTTTAGAAGTTTTTCTTTAGAATAAATTCCAAGGGGTGGGATTACTGGGTCAAAGGGTCTGAAAATTTGTATTACTTTTTACATCCACTGCCAATGTGCTTTCCAAAAGAACTGAGCTGATTAACATTATTACTTAAAATATAAGAATATATCCATTTTCTGAAGTCATACCAGTTTGTTTTTATTTATGTTTGTGTCAATTTAATAGCTGTAAAAGGACTTCTCTTTCTTTTTTACTTCCATTTCTTTGATTTGGCGTGGAACATTTCTCTACAGGCATGTTTGCAAGTATTTCCTTCTGTGAAAAATCTGTTCCTACTCTTTGCCCATTAATCTTTCTGGGTCTTCATGCTGTTATGATTCACATATTTTAAAACAAAGTTGGCTTATTTCATTTCTACAAACTGCATGCAGACTAAATGACTGGTTTGTCTAGACTTATATTTGGACAGGCCCAAATTCCTTTCCCCAGCCCTAGTAGATTTCAACAACTGAGGCATAAATGTCAATCTCAGCCATAAGAATTTGAACAAGAATATTTCCATTACTTGATTTTTTTCAAAAGATATATTAGGTCATTATACTCAAATATTTTAAGAGTAATTTACTATGTATACATCAGTCCTGGTTTTCATGGTCAACTACACTCTGTAAATAAAGGATTATTCTTTTACAATGGGATAAGTGCCATTGTAAGATTTTTATGTTTTTATCCTGAAATTCCTAGGTAGGTACAAAATCAGAGGAGAAAGCAGTATGTTCAGATTTTGTTTTGCTTAAATAGAAAAAAAATCCTCCAAACAACATATATAAGAGAATTAGTCAATCTTTTAGCAAAAAGAAGGAATGGCACAAGGCACATTGTTGTACATGCTTTTTTAGACTCTACCACTCTGTCTTATCTGCTTTCGTTACCTAAATATTTACTCCCAAATCGGAATCCCTGAGAAGGCCTTTTGAAAATATAGATACCGCTCCTCACCCTAGACCTAAGAAACCAAAAATCTTTGGGTAGCAGCCTGATCGTCTATCCTTTTAAAATATCCCCCAAGCTTTCTAATAGTTTAGCTACAAAATTCTCATTTTAAACTAGATCTTAACAAGAACTATAAGGCTAATATTTCTATTGAGTTTTTAATGCTGCTAAGCAAAAGATCTGTATTTACTTCCATAATACTTTGAAAGGTACTTTTAGAGGAAGAGAATTTATACCCTTAACTAATCTTTTACCTAAGAAAAAGCAGAGTCCAGAAATAAACATTTTTTACTTGGTATAGGACCTGACTGCTTAGAAGCATTTTGCAAGCTGACTGTAAAGCAAAGGTCCAAGGTACAGATTATGTGACATCCAGGTCAATAGCTACTGGTACCCTAATTCATCCTCAAGGTGCCCCATGAAGGGGAGTAGTCATGACATCCTAGCCCTATTTCAAAGGTTTTGTTTGTTTGTTTGTTTGGTGTTGGTGTTGGTGGTGGTTTGTTTTAGAAAAGTAACACTCAAAGACAACTAAAATAATTTCTGTATAAGGATGGGACAAACATGACTAATTTTTCTTTTTTCAAAATGTTCTTCAATGTTTTGGGGAAGTTATTTTTAAGCTCCAGGGGAAATTTTTTTCCTGTTTTTTTCTTTCTTTTTTTTTTTATTAAAGAAGTCTTAGGTTTGCAGATAAATTATGCAGAAAATATGTAGTTCTCATATACCACCACCCCTTCCTCCCCACCACCCAATCCAGAGAAAATTGAAAGGGGATTCATTTAAAATGAAGAAGAAGAAAAAAAAAAAACCTGGGTGTTATTTCCAATTTATCTGCTGGTTGCTTTTTAATTCTCTTCATTGTCAGAATCATTAGAATCTTAGTTTAAGATGTCAGTAAAAACAATGGCAGTTTTTTAATGTACCCAATAATGTCAATTTCCACATTATTCTATTAATATGAATTATCTGCATGTATACATTCCACAAATGTGCAGCATATAAAATAAGAAACCTGGAAGAAACCTGCAAGAACTCAAAAACCAGAAGGGTATTAATAAAGAAGTCTCCATAAGTCAAGTTTTTACTACTTCTCCAGGGTATTTCTAGGTAGGTGTTTAAATCACAGAAAAGCACTTCAGCTGGGGCCTCAACTTGGTAGAGAAAAAGCACTGTGGTTAGGGTTTCCTCTTCTTTCTGTAGCCCTGAGAAAGAAAGACACGCCAAGTGACGTAGACTATAAAGATATCCAGGCAACTCTATGTGGTTCTGCAGTCAACATGCAGAAGAATTAACTGCTTACAAGTATGTTGCCCCCGGAACTTGCTAAATCTTATTATTCAGCCCATTCCATAAATAACATTTATAATCTGTCACAGGTTCCTTGAAAGATTATATTAATGTTTCTTAGCTCAGGCACCCCCAGTGGGAGTATTCTGTACCCAGTTTTGTAACACACAGGCAGCAAATTTTCTGGCCTCATTGAATAAAAACAGCAAATGCACTCAATATCTTGCTAAATGGCTTCATATTAAACTTCCAACTCTAGCTTGTAAAAACATAAACTGAGTATTGCTGGCAAATGTCAGTGCTTCCTGAACTATCCCTCCAAATATCCTAACAGCAGAGGAGTGTACCTCAAACACAAAATTACTTTGCCTCCTTGATATCGTAAAAGTTCTTGCAAATGTTCCAGCTCAGTCCCTAATATATATGTATTTGTTTGAATATCAAAATAACATTTCTTTTAAAACTATGGGGGAAATTTGTACTCCAGGAGGATGTACAAGTTTTACTATAGCATCTTGCGTCCCCAGTGGGGTGCATACCAATCAAATTGTCTGCCTTATTCAAAATGCTCCCCTCCTCAATTGCAAAACCATCCACAAAGCAGGTTCCTGAGAGGGTGTGTCCAATGTGCTGCCCCCAGACTGCACCCAGAGTTAACTGAACCGGGGAAGCACCCAACTCAGGGGGGTCAAGGAGCTTCCCGTTCCAGGGAATGCAGGCAAGGAATGGAGTGAGATTTCACCCCTCTCTTTGGCTGGCCCCAGAGCCTTGTGTGCTGAAGAAATGGAGAAGCTACTCAGAGAGGCGCAGAGGTAAGAGATGGACTGGAAATGCTGCCGGGGTTCCCTGCAGATTCCAGCCTGTGCGGCCTCCTTCCTGGGTCTGGACTCCATCAGTCCAGAAGCTCAGCTCCCCAAGTAGTTCACCACAGCACACCACAGAGAACGCCAATTTAAGAAACATGGGCTAAGTGGCCAAAAAGGCATAATAGCAAATGCAAGGCCTCATTCACCATGAGGTGAACCACTTTTGCTGTGGGTACATCCTGCCCCCACCAACTCAGATAAAAAGTAGATGCCAAGAGAAAGCAAAACCAAATTAACAAATGTGTAGGCTCCTATTTGGATATAAACTAGATATTTCTTCCTACCTAGCAAAGAGGAACCAATCTAACATGCCTTAATTTAAGCTGTCATAGTTCTGGAATTTTTAATCTATAAACTACAAGTTATGGAAAAAAAAAAAAAAAAAAAAAAAAACAGATGAACTACAAGCCTGTCTTTAATAGTACTGTGAACTTCCTTTTTCTCTAGATTGTTTTGTGCTTTGCTGTTGTCACCGCTGACAGTGTGGAGAGAGGCATCCTCCCAGGTTTCCACAGCCAGGCTGTCCCACACATCGGCCATGACAAAAGAGCCACAAAGGGTAAGGCCAGAGAGCTGACTAAGGGTAACAAGCACATCCAGCCACACAAGGAAAACCAAAGCAGGACCCTGCGCTTAATATCAGGGCTTTCACCAAATAAGAAATTTTTAATTGTGTATCCATGCTATACATTGAAAGAGACTCTTTAAAAGGGTCATCACTTAGTACAGTTTAAAAATAATAAGGAATCTTGATCTATCTAGCCAAAATCCAGAAAAAATGTTTGGTTTCCTCATGTGGGGAAAGGAATGCTTGTAAAATAATATTCTGAATGTATACCTTTCAAGTGCGGGCTGACTTCTGTATACGTGTTTTGAGGAGGAAATGTATGAATGACCATAATTTTATCCCATTTACAAAGCTAAGAACCCCCCAGATATAATGTAGAAGTCAAACCATTTTCACTTATTGCTCTAGATGAGAGAAAACGGAGACCAATGGGGAAAGAAAGACAAAAGGGAGAGATTTCAGATGTTCAACAGAATGAGTTTCTAATAACCAGAACTGTCCAACAGGCTGATTTCTAAATCACTGCGTCCCTGAACTTGAAAACAGCACTCGACTGGTAACTATCAGGAGAATTAGTAAAAAGCATTCCTGTTTTTCTATTATACATCTTTGACTATATGTCTTTAAAAGAACTTTTTATTTTAAGGCTCCAAAATTTAGATATTCTCCATATACTGACAGCTTTACAAAAAATACATGTAAACACAGTGCTGCTGAGGAGCCAAAAGATGAGACAATTTGAACACATTTTCTACATTAAAGTAACAAAACCAAAATGCATTATAACCTCAATGTCAGGAAATAAAACAACCTGGGGAAGATGAAGGGGGAAAAAATATCATGAATCAGAAGTTAAACACCTACTTTCAAGTTTAAACACACAGACACTTTTAAGACTCATTCTGAAGAAGGCATTCATGTATATAACACTACATTATCCCCTGTAGAAGAGATTTAAAACAAAGCCTTGGGTGTTTCAGAAATGACATAAGGAAAGAAGGGATGGAAGATGCTGTGCATAAACGGAAGTCAAGAAGCTAGAATTCTCAGCCGATTTCCTTCCTGTGAAATTTGAGGAAGGCACATGACCTTGGTCCATGAGTTCCATATATTTCCTATAAATAGTGAACGGTGCTGTGAGGGGCTTCAGCCTTCTTAGAGATCACAGACTGGAGACAAAATCTATAGAAAGGGAGGGAGAAGAAAAATCTGGACTCATGCTTCAGGTACAAAAAGGAGAGCAGTCAGCAGATGTTCCAAAACCTCTAAAAGCAGCCTGTTCTCATAAAGACCAAGGCACAAGTACCAATCCAACCCCTATGCAGGGGTCTGAGCTAACCACTAAGTTTCAGTTTTTGAAGAATAGAGTTTATAGTTACATGCAGATTTCAGTCTACCTCTGAGGCAGTAGCCATCACTGTCTGGGATTTCTTTATAGTTAAGGTGATGAGCTTTTTAGGTCATTTTGCAAAAAGGTCAGTTGACCAAATCTGGGTGCCATGTAGGCCTATCTGGAAAAGCTGAATATGTGTCAGTTTGATATGGTTTGACAATGGCTTCAAGAGGTAGTCTTTAAAAAACAAAGTAAAGGCAAACCGAGAATTTTTTTTACTTGATAAAATTTAAAGAAACAAGACACAGTACTAGTGTAATTGTTATAAATATTTTAATGAATATTCATTTAAATATTTATTATCTTTCCATTTAAATAAAGATTTTTATAAGTCGTTGAGAAAGGCTCCATGACTTTCTTCAGTTCCATTTTCTTTTAAATGGTGTTTCAGCATGTGTCTGCCTGATCTGTTTCAGTCTCCCTTTCTGTAGGATAGAAATGCAAACATTTGTTCTACACAGAAACTCATGATATGCTCTGGGAGCTCGGAGGAAGAACTTCCCACAAACTGGAACTAAGAAACCAAAATTTCCATTATCCAGGTCTCAACCAGGTACCAAAAACTTTGGGGCCTGAACATAAAAGATATTTCCAAAAGTTTCTTTCTGGGTTCTTAAAACTAGGAAAAGCAACCTTAAACACAATCCTCCTACAAAGCCAATCATGTGGGTCTGTGCTGTCCAAGGAGATTAACTAATGGGTGGGTGGTCCCAGGGCTCTGGGGATGGGGGCTGGCCCACGGAGCCAGGCATCGCCTGAGGCCTTAGCTCATGGGCTCCTGCACACACACCCTTCCCAGAGCTACACACAGAAAACAACACGGCAACAGATTCAACTGCCTCGTAATAAAAGTAACTGCATAAACCTAAGAGCAACAGAAAATACAGGCACTTAAAAGGTTTGAGAGTTAAAAGCCCAGTCTTGAGATAGCTCCTTGTTAAAGTCCCTTGATCTGGATTCCTCTTGTCCAGCCCACCGTGATTTTCCAAACTCCCGGAAGTAATCTCTCTCTTTCCCTTCTTTGTCCACGCTAATCCAACACTCCTTTAGCTGGCTTAGAAATTTTCTCTTTTGCATCTTGTCTCTTCTTTGTTAAACTGCCCTCCAAGTCATAATCATTAATGAAATTCAACAGGGAACAAGCATATGCTGCAAACTCCTGTGTGCCAGGTGTTGAGCTTGGAGCTGGAGATACTACGACGAGTAAGGCACAGTCCCAGCAGGAAGGGCTCACCATAGAGGAAGCAGAAGAAGATGCCTGGCTATTCTAGGCTCTTACTTGACCTAAAATCCTGAAGTACCTCCTGGGGCATATGGGCACCCTTTGCTCATCTATAAACAGAGGGTTACGTGCTATAACTCACTGAAAATAATGTGGTCTAAGAAAAAAGACTGGCCATATGACCTTATATGATGACCTTGAGCAAAACCACTCACCTGATTTTTCAGGCCTCACCTAAAAACTGGTGATAATATCTTTCCTGGAGGCAAAGACCTGAACTAAAAAAAAACTTCCAAGGGGAAATTCATCAAAAGCTTTCTTGCCAAATGGAAAAATAAAATAAAATGATAGACAATCTTTTCTTTAAATGTTCATTCTATCTCCATGCCAAAGATGAAGCTTTGATGACACCCAACAAGGTGCTTCTTTTGTAGTACCTGTCATGACTGCCAAGTCTCCTGAGGAGTGTTTAAGGTGGGATGACAACCAGGGATCCTAGAGAATCTGAGACGTCTCATTGCTAAACAAAAGGCCAGAACAGTGCTTGAGACACAATATATCCTCCTAAGCTGACAAGAACATTTGCCTCATATTAAACAAGAGACGGGACCTGCTAACTCCAAAGATGGCCAGAAGAGAAAGCCTGCAAGTCCAGTTCACCATTGGGAGGAAAATAAGATCTGAAAAAAAAACAGAAACATCCACCCTATTTTTTACTGAACATGATGGCATAAGAGAAAAACCAAGGAGAAAAGGCAAACATATATATACTCTCTCTCAACTAAACATCTGTAATGTATGGTGTGTGCTAGGATTTCCAACAAGAATCATAGTATCAACGACAGCTCACTTCCTGCCACCCAGAACAAAATATTCACACACTTTCATACAAACAAATATTCCTGGCCACACGGCAGTTCTCGCTGATAGAGCACACTGGGCAGAGAGCAATAAACAAAATCCAGACAGGAAGCAGCCAGAAAGAATACATGGCAGAGCTTTCTGGCACTATCTCCTTGAAGAGAGAGAAGATATCATTCTATTTTAATAAAATTTCTTTAGAACCCAAGCCCTAAAATTACTTATTAATAGGGTTATTCATGGGGATGGGGATGGGAGGTCTTTATAAATGAGTTTGTAAAGTTTGGGCTCCATTCCTAGAGTCAGCATCATAAAGTCAGCCCTAATTATCAACCACTGACAACTTCAGATTCAAATTCCCATCCAGAATGAAATATTTTGACCCATTCCTTAGAAGTTGACCTTTCTGAAGCCTTTTCTCATTTTGATGCATATGGATTTATGCTAATGGAAATGCTGTGTGAACATTTCAACTTGCCAAAATGGATCCATTCTTCCCACAAAAGAATGCTTAAAGAAGGAACACTCACTTTTAACTTAAGAATGACAATACATTCAAAACTTACTTTCTTAACGTGGACATTAAGCAAGTATAAACATTGCCTGATATGTCCTGGTGTTGTCTATGTATAATAATTATGCCTCGTTAAAAGGCTTAGCATCAAGTTTTAATTTGCCTAAGGCAGCAACCCTGAAGAACAAACATTACTATTCTCATGTAACAGAGGCTTCTAGAGACGCCTTAATATCCATTCTCCCCCTTCTCTATAGTAATAGAAGTCTTAGCGGGGAACACGACTGCCTACTTAAAGATTACATTTCCTACTTTTGGCTTGGAGGAGGCCATGGTGTAACTTTCTTCCGGCGTGTCCCACATCCGGTTCATCCAACACCAGCCGCCTCGCCATGCCGCCCAAGTTCAACCCCAATGAGATCAAAGTCAGGTACCTGAGGTGCACCGGTGGGGAAGTCAGTGCCACATCTACCCTGGCCCCTAAGATCAGCCTCCTTGGCCTGTCTCCAAAAAAGTTTGGTGATGACATCACCAAGGCAACTGGTGATTGGAAAGGTCTAAGGTTTACAGTAAAACTGACCATTCAGAAAGGACAGGCCCAGATTGAGGTGGTACCTTCTGCCTGCGTCATGATCATCAGAGCCCGTAAGACACCACCGAGAGACAGGAAGAAGCAGAAAAACATTAAGCACAGTGGATATATCACTTTTGATGAGATTGTCAGCATTGCCCGACACATGTGGCACTGATCTTTAGCCAGAGAACTCTCTGGAACCATTAAAAAGATTCTGGGAACAGCCCAGTCTGTGTGCTGCACTATGGATCATAGATGGCATCAACAGTGGTGCAGTGGAATTCCCAACTAGTCAAGAACTACAAAGGAAAATCTTTCCATAAGGGATCATTTGACAGCTGGGAAAAAAAAAAAAAATTTACAGTTCCTAGACTCCCTTGCAGCTAATGAGAGTCAGTTCTGGCCAACGGGATATGAGCAGCATGACAGTTTTTCTACTTCGAGATCATGCTCTTAAAGAAAAGGAGTCTTCTCCTGGAAACTGGAGCAACCATCCTAGCAGGAATATAACAGTTATGTGATAGGCAAGGCAGAAAAATAAAAGACAAGGAGTCTTAATCCCCAATAGAGCCATTTTATCAGCCTAAATCTGTTCATGCTCAGGTCATTATAGTTGAGACTGAAATAAACGTCCATGTTATTTTGGCCAAACCAATATCCTAACTAATACATCTCTTGAAGCATTTTGAATTCAACGACTATCCTTTGTTTTGATATCTGTTCCTTAAACAGAAAGCAACCTTTACTTCTCGAAGAGAATTTTCAGTGTTTGATGTTAGCATCAATTGTTTTATGTCTTTAATGTCAGTTTTCAGAATTCCTGAAATCAGAGCTACAGTAGGTAACCCATAACAAAAGGTGGCTTTCCTACTCATCACTGTAGGCGTCTTTACCAAAGGAGACAATCTTTTCACCTGCTGTAGCCTCCGTCTAATCCACCTAGCAAAGAGCGCGTCATCCCTCCAGTCAGGAAAGAAAGGGCTTCCTCAGGACTGAAGTTCTTCACATCATCAATAACATGAGACTCATATCTTAACCTCTCCCAGACCACTGAGGGCAAACAGAAAATTTTTTCTAGTTCAGGAAATCAAAACCCAAGACTCTAGATAACTGGACACAATACTAAATACAAAGTTACTGAGTCAGATCTTCATACGTTCTTTAGGGGAAGAAATAACACAATTTTCTTTAAAATCCCCCACTAAACTTTCTCAGTTTTGTAACAGTCATTACCACTTACAGGATGAAAATTCTAGTTGGCACAATGACAAGAATGGCGAAAGAATCAGCAGCCAAAACACTAGGGTACACTGAGAAAACCCATTAAGCCTACAATAGAATCTAACCCTCATAGAGCCACTCTGTCCAATATCAACCCCTAATCTCACTCTAGACAAAAATTCCAAATAAGAGTAAATACATCATTAACCATTCTACATGCCAGATAGTTTTTCTTATTTTAGTCTTAAAAATCCTAATGTACTCCTTTAAGTAAAAGCTTTTTAAAAATGAAAGCTTGGGCTGCCTCTTTTTTTTTTTTTTTTCTTTACTGTCTCTGCCTTGTCAAATGAAAACAATTGAGTTTGTTGTTTTGTGATTCTTTAACTCCTTAAGTGTAGGATTTCTCATGTGCAGAAACCATTTATGAACAAAGCATATTAAATGGTGCCATGAGAATACCGCAAACCAATGGGTATCAGTTTCCTTTAACACTTGAAAGAGCACCTAATTCCATAATATTAAAGAGAAAGATAAAAGGGTTTTGATAATTTTTCAACTCTCCAGCTTTATTAGCAGTTTAACACAAGAGTTGTAATCCAAACAACCTATGTTTTCACAAATTGAACTCCATTAGTAAAAGTATTTTATCACATCCTCCAAGGGTTACAATTTAAAGCATATTTGGTTTGAAGGCATTAAAAATCAGTCTGGAATACAAAGCATATGACATATACCTATATAAAAAATGACCTGCATAAAAAATAAATCAAACACTGACTCTCCAAGCAGAAAGTCACAAACTAGATACCAGGAAAGGGGGAAGCTGTACATGGAGGCTTTGTGCTTGAATAGCAAAGCAATTGCTCAGGCAAGTGGAACGTTATTGAAGAGCTGGTAGTCATGTGGACATCCTGAATTCTCTACCCAACATCATTTTCAGTCCTTTCCAATTAAATACCAAAACAAAAGTTGCAGTAGCTATTTCATTCTGATAATTTTCAGAAAAGCTCAAATAACAGCTAAGGGCTTTCTATAAGGATACCAGAGGAAAGGAGGGAAGAAAAGGGAAATTACAGATGAAATTATATCCTTAGGAGAGCCAGTTAAGCCACTAGCAGACAATCAGGCATCAAGTCTATTATCTGACCCAGAACGCCATGAGTGAAAATTTCATTTTAGGACCAAATACTCAAGTATCACTCAAGTTTGTACCTTTTATATTTACAATTTGGACTTTCCCTCCCTTTTACTCGACACAAACTGAATGATAGTGCCAAATCAAGGAACCTGAACTTGGAAGTGGGAAATCTTCCAGCATAGGCATTCAAGACGAACCTCCTGTACAACCTCAGGCAAGTCATTACATATCTCCATTATGCCATTTCTCCATCTGCAAAAAACAAACAACACTTCCTACTTCCTGTTATGATGAAAAATGAAACAACCAGGGTAAGCCAAGCTCCTCAGAGACTTTCAACATGGTGTATGATTTTCACAGAGCCAATTTTTAGAATCTTAGGAATAATATCTTCTACTTTATCTATTCACAACATAGAAAAACTTCCTATATATTAAAAATAACAAAGGAAAAAGCTGGACCCTCTCAGATCATGGAGAATTAGTTGCTCTGGAAAGCCTAGTTTTCTAGCTTAATCTCCAAGAGAGCAGGACTTTTGTCTGTTTTGCTCTCTGATGTATCCTCAACATCTAGACCATAAAACCTGTCATGTACTCATTGCTCATTAAATATTGATTGAATGAACGAATAGCTAAAGGTTTAGCAAGATGTAGGAACGCTTTTTTTTTTTTTTTTTTTTATGTACCCGAGGCCGGTATGTGGGAAGCCGGTGCTCAACCGCTGAGCCACATCGTCTTCCCTGAGTTAGTTTTATCATTTGTTTTTTTGTTTGTTGTTTTTGTTTTTTCAGGAGGCACAAGGAACTGAACCCCAGACCTCTCATGTGGGAGGTGGGTGCTCAACTGCTTGAGCCACATCCACTCTCATAGGAATGCTTTTTATTTTAGCCATTTTAGTTGGAAATATTCTTAAAATGTGTTGTACCCTTCCTTCCCATCTTGAGAGGATTATAAGGACCATAAATGCATATTTTGCAGATGGCTAAGGGGCATAATTGTGTGTATTCTATATATCTCACTGCCCTTTAAAATACTAAATCACTCCTGCATTTTTATGTAAACTTTCAGCTCCTTTATGACTTTATCATTTTCTCCACTCTTCTCTTTCTGTTTGGTTGTCATTTCTTCCTCTTATGATTCTACTGCCTTTAATTGGCTGCTTCTAATTTATTGTGCACTTAAAAACCAATTAACCACAACTTATCTGTATTATGTCTAAAGTAAGAGTACATGGCTCTAAGTGAAGGTCTGAAGCCCTCTCTAGGAGTGAAAAATGTAATCCTTAATCTTTGTAACATCTATTTTTGCCTGATCACAAGCTCTCTTTTTCAGACTGCTTCCTAATTCTCCACCATCTTCTGGACAGGGAAGAGGCCAGATAGCCAAGTTTCAAATAAATACGGTCTACTAAATGAACTACCCTGAAACAAGATTCCCAGGGGCTATAAGGCAATCATTCCAGTAGACAGGGTATCTAGAAATCATGGCCCCAGAATTACCTAAGTAAGCAGCTGACCTAGACTGGAGTGGGGGTATCCAAGACAACACACCAGGAGTGCTCAGACTGGGGGGTGGGGAGTGGGGAAGACTGTCTCTAGGGAATGAGAACTCCATTCTCCATGCTGGGGTTCAGTGGGAGGATGCCATTCTCAAGGTGCTGGGGGTTGGTAAGTCACCAAAGCAGGAACTGAGTCAGAATCATCAGAATCAGGTGCTCCCATATTTGTTACATAATGGGAACAAACCCAAAGCCCAATTTTCCAATGTGGAACACAAAGGCAGAGTTAGACTTGACACAGGTTCCAGGATTGGGATAGAGCTCCTTAAATCCCCAGAGCCTGGATGAGACAGGACCTGCATACAGGTTAGGCTCAAATATCCCAGACTGTGGTAAGGCTGGGAAACCCAGCAGATCATGGCAGGAAAGAGGGGAAGAGAGCTGCCAACTACTACCTTCTCCATAGCCCAACAGCATCACCAATGGGAAGAGCAAAGTGGCCTCTGTGTTTGAAATGCCCAGATGGTTGACCAATGACAGGGCATACCCATTGGGTGAGTCAGAAGCAAGAAACCTAAGGTGCACCTAGGAGACAACTAGCTAGTCTGGAGGAGGCAGTGATGGATGATAAGACCAGAAGCTCTAGAGGCAACCTCTGAAGTCTTTCTATGCCAGGCTTAGCCTATGTGTCATAAAAATGTATTAATCTTTTGAGAATAGAATTGCAAAGTTGAAAGTAATGGTTTGGAAGATAATTCTGGAGAGAAAAGCATTCAAGATGAGTTGGGGCAGGGGAAGTAGGAGGCAAAGAGATCACATACGAGATTACTATGGCTGTCATCTAGGAATAATGTGATAAAGGTTCTGAATTTCAATTTCAGTTTTGGATGAGAAAAGGGAGAAAACTATCATTTATTGTGACTCTCTATGAACCAAGCACAATGCTAGCATTTTTTACATTCATTATCTCATTTATTTCTCATTTTAAGTCTGCAAAAATGTATGTTATTCCTATTTTACAGTTGAGGAATGGAGAAGTGAAGGAATGGAGAAGTTGTCCACACAGCATGGGTGACAGAGGGGGGTATTCACTCCAGAATGATGTGATTTCACCAACTGATACACAAGGAGCCAAGACATATTAAAAAAAAAAAAAAAAAAAAAAAAAAAGGCATGGGGCAGGGTCTGTGCATTTGCATGCATCTGTTGAAGAATCAGTCTCAGTACTTGATAGTCACAGCACAGACTTTCATAAATGAACACCTCTTCATTAGGACTAAGACTTTCAAACAACAAAATGGGAATTTATTAGACTAGAAGAGTTAACCCATGAGCTGAGGAAAATAGCATTTTTAAGAGGTATTTTAAATAGTAATGTTCTAAAGCTATCTACCAAACCTGTGTGTTGACTGCCCAGGGGTCTTAAATCAGGCCCAACTTCACAGAAGCTTAGATTAAGGCAGGTTTGGAAAAGAAATGTGGTTCTTAAGATGAAAGAAAAATTTTAAAAAGGCATTATCAGAAAAGAAAAGAGAATATCCAGCATTTCAAAATGAGTTCAAAATGAATCTAGAAAGAAAATTGCCTGTGAATATTCTCGCTGTCCTGATTTTGTGATAATCAGGATAGGCTAAACATTCACTATATTAGAAACCATGCATGTGTCCCCAGACCTAGTTTGTCTCCCTAGGTCTGGTTTTTAGAATGCTGGTGATAAACTAAGTCTGATTTATTATATGACCATCCTGTATGGGAAAAGACTGTAACTCTACGTATCTTTGGTCAACCTTAAGAGATATAGCAGGGGGGCGGATGTGGCTCAAATGGTTGGGCGTCCATCTCCCATATGGAGGGACCTGGGTTTGATCCCCGGGACCTCCCGGTAAAAATAAGAAAATATATAGAAGGGACGCGCGCCACCAGGCCCCACAAGCCACGGAGCAAGATGATGATGTAACAGGAGAGTGATACAAAGGAGAGCCAAGATGAGACGCGCCGAAAAGCCAGGAACCAAGGTGGCACAGGAGGTAGGATGCCTCTCTCCCACATCAGAGGTTCCAAGGATCGAATCCCAGTGAAGACAGGAGGAGAAGGATGAGAAGAGAGGGCAGGAAATGGACACAGAGAGTTGCCCAGCAAATGGACACAAAAACTGCAAAAACGGGGGGCAGGGGTAAAAATGGATCAAAGTAAATAAATAAATAAATAAATCCTTAAAAAAAAAAAGTATAGGGGAGTAAGATACAGACTATAGTTAGTAGTAATACTTTGACGATGCTCTTTCATGATTTGTTAACAAATGTTTCACAACAATGCAAAGTATTTGTGGTGGGGTGATGTGTGGGAGCCCTGTATGATGTTATGCATGTTTGTTTTGTAAGTTCACAATGTTTACTGAACACTTATAGTTTATGTATGTTCATGTATGAATGATACACTTCAATGAATTATTTAAAAGAAAAGAAAAGAAAAAGAAAATTGCTATCCTACAGCTAAAGACAATACTACTGACCCACTATAGCAGGGATATGTGCTCAAAGTTGATCAAACAACCATTTCATTAATAAAGTAGCAATAAACTAAGAAAATAGGAATAGAACTCAATGTAACGTGTCTTATGTAAGTAAGCTGAGATTAACTTTACCTTTCCCCTAATTTATAACCATATGTATAGTTATGATTACAGAATAGTCTAACTTATTTATACTATTGGAAGTCAGGATAATGCCAGGTATAGAAAGAGGCTCGAGGAAGGCTTTGGGATGCTGATAATGTGCTCTTTCTTGATCTGGGTGCTAATTACAGGATTGTGTTCAGTTTGTGAAAATTCACTGAGGTATATGCTTCTTACATGTGCTCTCTTCGGAATGTACAGTATGCTTCAATAAAAAGTTTCTAAATTGCCAGAGCAGAGTAATATTTTATCCCTGCCCTAGACTAATATCAATTGGCCTTTTATGAGCAATAAAGCAGGGAAAGTTTGAATATGGAGATGTGAGCAGTAAGACTCCTCTCTCCTAATGGAGAGGCACTAAGAGAAGCACGGTACTTATAACCAGAAGGCTGTTGCCTTGGAAACAGGAGCTGTAACTACTGCAATCACACCTCGGGAGCAAAGATGGCCAAGATCTATTTCAACTCTTAGCTGCCTCGAGGAACCGCAGATGACTCTGACTATGGAAGATAGCCAATCTGTAGTAATGAAGAAACACATGCCAGAGATAGAAAGGCTGCAACTGAGAAAGGAAAAAAGAAAAAAAAAAAGGAGAAGCAAGGAAAGAGGAGACATCATTCAAGTGAAACAACAAGTAAAGCCTAATCCAAGGACTGCACAGCTGGAAGTCTTCCAGTTTCATTTATTTAAGCCATTCCACACCCTTTATCTTATTGAGTACCTGCTACTTGCCAGCACCATGCTAGACGCAGGGAGCACAAAGCTGAATATGTCCAGCCCTTTCACAGGGAAAGACACACTCAAAGCAGTATTCCAAGAGAGGTGCAAGTGCCCTGGGAACAAAGTGGAGGAACCAATTACTCTCAGTGTGAGAAGGGGCAGGGGAAATTTTGGGGAAAAAGTGACATTTTTAAGGGGGGACTCAAAGAATATGTAGGAGTTCCGCAAATGGAGACGGTCGGGGGGCGGGGGACATCTCCAGCGGAGGGAACGGCAGGTACAAAGGGCAGAGGTGTGAAACAGTACAATCCTGTTTCTCAACTGAGTGGCTTCCTAAAATTTTGAGTGGGACAATTTTCTGTTGTGGGAAACTGTCCCACACACTGCAGGATATTTGCCATCTCTGACCCAATGACTAATTGCTGGAAGCAACTCCCAACCATCATAATAGCTAAAGTGATGCCTGCCCAGATTCCCAAATGTCCCTGGAGTAGGGATGCTATTATTCCCAGTTGAGAACCCCAAGAATTTAGGGAACGTATGTGAGGCTGGAGCAGGAATAGGGGTGGACGAGGACCAGAGCTTGAAGGGTCTTGCCTGCCATGCCAAGGAGTCACACTCTATGCTAGTCTTGGAGGAGAGAGAACAGACTCTAAAGCATTTACGTAGGAGGTTGGACTGTCAAGACTTGGCAACTTATGGGATGTGAGGAGGTGGAGAAGAAGGAAAAATGAAAGAATGAAGAATGACCCCCACAGTTTTAAGCTTGGACTGCAGAGTAAACAGTAGTGGTGTTCACCAAAGGGATGGGTATAGGAGGAAGAACCGTTTGAGTGGGATGGAAAGGTGGGTAGAAAATGAGTCTGAAGGACTTAAGGGACATACTGGCAGAATTTCTAAGAAGCAATAAATATCAAACTAATGCTGAGAGAGAGACATCTGGGTTGGAGATAATAAAAGAAACATAAGCATTTAACTGTAGGCAGTGTCCAAGCCATGTTCCAAGGGGGCCCCCTGAATGGGTGTTGCTTGCTAAATAAGCCAGTCTGAGGGGTACCACTCCAGGAGGGACTAGTGATGAGAAAGCTGAGAAACTGGAGCAGGGCATAGCCAACTGGGCACCAAGATGGCACTAAAAATGGGCAGAGGGGGGAACTGAGAAAGAGGAGCTGACTGCCAAAGTGAAGATGAGCAGCGGATGACTGAAAGCTGATTGTTCAGAACCAGTTAAGCCACACTGGGTGTCCACAGAGCCATCATTTCCTGTGGATCTTGGCTCCCCTTTTTCAAACTTATTTGCCTGAGACCCACAGTAAGAAAATAATTTTACCTCTCAAGGCAGGTCATGCCCATACACACACACACACACCAGGAAGCCACACAGGGCCCCAGCATCAGAAGGACCCCATGCTTGGTCACATGCACTGCTGCTGCCATCTTGAAATTCTTAATAACATTGAACAAAGGATCCCACATTTTCATTTTACACCGAGTCCCAAAAATCATGTAACTGCAAACCACCAGTATACACATCTTTAACAAAAGTTTCATAAAACAATATCTACCTTACTACATGTGAAAAAAATTATATTTTCTACTCTATTCTGTTTTATTAAAAATATTTATGTATGCTTTATCAATATGTATCAATAAATATTATTTGTGTAAAAAAAACATTTAGTCACAGCTCATTAAACTGATTTCACAACCCATTAATGGGCTGCAAATGACACTTTGAAAAACAGACTTTCTTAAAGGGGTTAAGCTAAAACGAAACACTTTGTTTTGCTTCGTTTGGGGAAGGGGAGGTGATTTGCAGATTTTTTTTTTTAATTTTATATTCTTTTTCATCTACAAAAAAAATTGAAGTAGTACGCCACAAATGGCTAGGGCAGTTGAACACAAAGGAATTGCTGAAATTAGCAAAGGGAAGAATAGATTCAGGGATGGAATCATGAGGAACCAACAT
Source organism: Cabassous unicinctus (assembly GCA_029593785.1). Taxonomy (NCBI): domain Eukaryota; kingdom Metazoa; phylum Chordata; class Mammalia; order Cingulata; family Chlamyphoridae; genus Cabassous; species Cabassous unicinctus. The sequence goes on along the minus strand of JAQZBX010012109.1, from coordinate 16,704 downwards.
TGAGTGAAAAGGAAAAGGAGCTGGAGAATTGAAAAGAAATGGTCAGAAAGGTAGAAGGAAAATCAAGAGAAAATTGGCAAAGCCAAGGCAGCCAAAGAGCTCAAAAAAAGGGGAGTCAGGGAGGTCAGCAACCACGTCAGGGTAATGTATATATATATAAAGGCTGGATTACAAAGCCACTGGGACTTGAACTGACGCGTCTGTAGCTGGGGGGAGTGGAATCTGCACTTGGAGTGGCTAGGTGACAATAAGGCAGAGAAAGCACATCTAGAGCATAGAAAAGGAGAGACCAAGGACCTTGAGGAAAGAGCAGAATGAGAGAAATGTTTTCTTTCTTAAGAATTCTAGGGGATTCTAGGGTGGTTTAAAGTCTTCCAAGGCTACAGACACTCTTCCATTTAAAACCCCCACCTCATACCATATTAAACATTTAAAAATATACCCACCTCTCACAGCAATATGTTACTTTTATATGAGTTATAAATTACTATATATTGAGCATTTTATATGTTTTTTATAGGTATTTGACTAAATATACATTAGCTTCAACTTTGCAGTTTTCTTTTGGTATTCAAGAAGCCAGTAAAAAAATTCCTATTTCAGATATGTTTTTAAGCCTTTGAAAAGCTCATAGGCCTCAGGCCAGAGGTCCATAGTTCCTAAGGACTATGAGGCCTGTGTCTCTCTGAGGCTGAAGGAAAGAAGTCTCAGTAACGGAAGAGGCTGAAGAAAGATGAAGAGAAAAGATGTCAGCACATATGAGAGGCAAGGGGCTCTGACAGACAAAGAGCTCCTACAAACCGCTCAGAAGAGGATAGATAACCCAATCATTTTAAAAGTCAAGTAAGTGAATAAGCAACTCAATGAAGAGAAGTGTGCAAAAGACTAATAAACATATAAAATGGTTGTCTAACCTCATTAGCACTCAGGGAAATATCCATTTTTCATGTATGAGATTGCCAGAGATTTTAAAGACATCTGGGGGGGCAGTGGGGAGACGGTACAGAGACTCTGAGAAACTGCTGGAAGGAGTGTGAATTATTACAGTATTTCCAGAAGGTTTTCTGGAAGACTCCATTAATGAGTTATCCAGAGACAACTGTTCTCAGAGTTTACCTTCCTGCACCTATAACATCTTACCTCAGGTCCCCAAAGTCATATATTCTCAGCCTAAATTTACCTCCTTAAAGAGGCCTTCCCTCCATCCTGCTCTATTTTTTCATAACCCCTGTCTCTACCCTGTATTGCCTATTTTATTTATTGCTTTACTTGTTTACACACGGTCTCCCCACCCCCACCCCCACTACAATGTAAACTCCTGGAAAGCAGGGCAAGTCTCTTTCTTGTTCTCTGTACCCCCAGCTCTGTGGTGCCTATAGGAACACTATTAGGACTCATGATGTTAACTGAAGCATTGTTTTAACAACAAAAACTAGAAACAAGCTGAATGTCCATCAATAGGGGAAATGGTTGGATAAATCATAATAAAGCCATACTATGCAATATTAAGAAGCTCACCTGAAAAAAAAAAAAAAGAAGTCCATAATACATTGTTTTGTGGATAAAGCAATTCATGAAATAAAATGTTTACTATCACATATTTATTGAAGAGGAAGGAAAAAACATGGGCAAATATGTTTGTGTGTTTGAATAATCACTGAAAAAGGTAGGGAAAGAAATACACACAATTGCTAAGTATCACACCTCAAGGGTGTGATAGATTGGAGGGGACAGGAGATTTTATTGTTCCAATGAGTACATGCTTTGCAATTTTTAAAAATTAAGCTGTTTTTAAAGAATCTTGCCCTTAAAAAATATTAAACTATTAGACTAATAACCATGCTTACGCTGTGTTTATTTCATCTCTGTCAGAGTGAATAAGACTTACAAGTCTAAGGGTTCTGTGGGACTGGTCTATGGTTAACCTTGCAGCCTAGTAGTCACTTTCTCTGTTTCATTTATTAAAATGCCAAAATTATCCTAACACACAATAGCAGAAATTCCTTGCCTTTGATTAAAGACAGTGTTGGCTCCTCCCTGGGGGACCTGGAAGTGGTTTGAAAGCCTTTTCAGTGGGCCACTGAGAGCCCAAGCTGAAGGTGCTGGCAAAGAGAAAGTAAGAGGGCACAGGCCCAGGAGCCAGGCCAGTGTGCCTGGCTGGCACGTGCTTCCTGGTGAGCATGTCAGATTCCCGAGGCCGCTGCCAGGCTCTGGTCCACCCACAAGCACCAGTTGGCTGGAGCCCGGGAAGTGATACCTTGGAGGCCCAAGGCACTCTTTTCAGGAAATCAAATGTCATTGTCTATGCCAGAAAAATCTACAAGGAAAATCTTATCACAAAACAAGCAGCTCTCAGGAGTGTCAAGGATTTTTTTGTTTTTTAATTAATTCCTTAAGCTGACCAAATGATAAAAGCCATGAAATTAAAAGGACTCAGATATTTCTGCCTTACTGGACTAATCAACCTGTAAGCTGCTCAACCAGCCAGAAAAGAAACAGTAAGAAAGAGACCCTGCAGAGTCGGGCACAGCGACTCACAAGTGGGGGGGCACTCGATGGCTACCAACCTAATGAACACGAATTGTTAAGCCCATGTGGACATCGCTGAGGGCACTTGCATCTGGAAGGCCTGGGTTTCAGTCCTTGCTGAGGCCCTAGTCAGGTCATTAAACCAGAGCAGGTAGGGAAAATTCTCTAAGCCTAGTTTCCTCATCTATAAAATGGGAATGATAATAGTAGTCAATCCTCGTTATTGGCAGCAGTTATGTCTTATAAAGTTGCTGCAAACACTGAATTACGGAATATTGAACCATCGTTCCCAGGGAAATTCAGGGTTAAGTTCCTGCAAGCCTCTGACCACAGCATTTTCACCAACCAATTAATATATAACCTTCTTTGTGTGTATAATGACACCTTATCTAATATATATTGTTGATTCATCAACATTGAACTCCAGAAGGCACATCATGGGCTTCCTGCACTTAGGAACAGTAGACAGCACTCTGGCACTTCACTTGGGAGCTGTGTTAAACAGCAAAATGAACAATAAAGTGCAAAAACATGAAAAACATGGCGATAAATATAATGTGAAAAGAACACTAGTTTACAGTACAAGAGCTGAAACAAGAAAGCAGTGTCACCCTGTTTGACCTCGGCTGGAAACATGCGTGTTAGGCAACTCAAATTTTTCACTGCTCTGCACATGTCCACAAAAGACCAAGAAAGTGTCACAAGTATTGCTTTGGGTGTTAAAAATAAATTTTAGTTGAGTAGGTGAATTTACAAATATGAAATCTTCAAATAAGAAGGATCAACTATACCTATCATCTAGGGTTGCTGTGAGGCACAGGTGAGAATATATATGAAAGCCTGTGGTAGAGCTGAGGTGAGTGCCCCACATTCGCTTCATGACAGGACCTGTGCCCAGCTGTGGGGAATGCTGTCAGCAGAGGACCTCCAGCTGCCGGCTCCTTCAGGGTCTGCCTAAGGCAGGGGTTCTTAACAAAGGGTCTGTGAGTTTGAATTGAAATTCAAAAAAACATTTTTCTAGTGGGGAAGTATTGGTGCAGGTGTGTTATATTTATTAAATAATACACTATTAAATAATAGTGTGGACTTAGTAAGGGGTCCATGGTCTTCACCAGACTGGCAAAGGGGTCCATGGAACAAAAAAGGTTAAGAACCCCTGGCCTAAGGGGTCAGAGAGCCACTTTGCCCGAAATTTCCTGGGCAAGTGCGTCTGGTGCCTGGGAAACAGGGATGTAAAGCCCAGCAATTTTGGCTCAAGGCAGGATACCATGACTGGAAATACTCCAGGGCTTCCTGCCAGGTTGGCTGAGGCCTTGTCAGGCCTGCCTCACAGTTTAACTTCTTCTTCTGGCCAATCCTGCTTCCTTCCTTTCCTAGGTGTTGACCCCTAATAAGCATCTTGTACCCCAAACACCATCTCAGCATTTGCTTCTAGAGAAACCAACCTGCAATAAAGCTCTTTTTCAGTTTTAAATACCTCAGGGTTTTTACAATGTGGCAAAGAACAGAGGTCAATTCTAGTTTAGAAAAAAAATAAAAACATCAACATTTATTTGTTTACTTGGAGCATACATGCCATTTTTGTCAAGTATTCAAAGTCTGGTCATTCATTCATTCTTTCACCAAACATGCACAGAAGACCATGGGCTTTGGACAACCTGCCAGGTGCCACAGAGCATCTACTCATTCTAGTTTGGGGGCTGTTTTCTAGCACCACAGCAGTGGTTCTCAGTGGGGTGGCACTGCCCATGGAGGCTTCTAAACCAAGTGGGGGGTTTTTTGGTTGTTACGATTGCTGGGCTCTGCTGGCATTTGAGGGGGGAAGAACTGAATGCCAGAGGTCTACAATGTTCCCAACAGTCCCTCTTGATGATGCATGGTCCCACGTTTACATGACTTTCATGAAAGAGAATATATATATAATGTATATAAACATATAAATTACACACATTTGTATATAAAATTATAATGATCTGAGTTTAGATCCTAACTCTGCATTTCATAAAAATATTTTGTTCCATTTTAAATATACTGACTTTTCTAGGAATACTATTACCCTATAAATCAAGGGTAGGTTGAACTTTTATTCAGAACTTTTTTATTTTAAAACTTATTTAGGGGAACAGATGTAGCTCCTGGCAGGGGAGATACCATGATCACAAAGGTGGTTTTCCCAGGGCGAGGCTTATCCATTGCACTGTTCAAATGTTCATGGGGCATTGCCACAGTTGGTAGATCACACAACAACTGAAAGATTATTGAATTCCCATCCTGGGGAGCTCTGCCACATTCTCTAATGAAACAGCAACAATCCCCCAAGTACAGGGGCAATGACTACAGAAGAAAGATGGTCAACTGATGGGCCCTTGGTATTGATGACTATGTTTATGAGCCTTTTGCTCCTGAATTTATAACTTAGCCTAGTGTTGTAGAGTACCTAAGAGTTACCTCCTGAGAGCCTCCTTGTTGCTCAAATGTGGCCTCTTTCTAAGCTAAACTCAGCATATAAATGCATTACCTTCCCCCCAGCGAGGGACATGACTCCTGGGGATGAGCCTCCCTGGCACCAAAGGATTACTACCAAGCACTGGGTGGTGATACAACTGGAAAAAGACCTTGAATAAAAGGGGGGAAAGGTAAAAACAAATGAGTTTATATGGCTAAGAGACTTCAAAGTGAGTCGGGAGGTCATCAGAGAGGTAACACTTATGCACATCTCAGCCGGATCTCATAGACGGCCAAGACAGATACTACCCCAAATAGTGGGGCTCCTGAGGGCTCCAGAGACACCCAGGTCCTACAGTCATGGCAGATAGCTCTGGAGTTTGGTGCCTTGCCAGTGGGCCCTACTTTGGAGTTTGTGCTCCCGAGTGTGACAGAGTTGGACTCAGATGTGACTTCTCTACACATGCCTCTTCTGTCCTTTTTATTTGAACCGATAGTTGGTGTTGGAGTTCGTAGGTGTACGTCCAAGAGACTTTAATCTCTGGGCTGTCCATGTACCAGCTGGGCCTTGAGCCTCAGTGGAGTTGCTACATCTACTCTCCAGTTTATTGGACTCATCCAGGACAAATAACAAGGAAGTGAGGATGGACAACCACCACACCAAGAAATGGAGAGAGTCTACAGCTGCAAGCAAGAGAGTTCCATCCATCAGCCATGGGATCAAAGCCCCCTCTCAATTAGAGGTGGAGTGGGCACCACCATCCCAGAATCCTCAGGACTGGGGAATAAAATATGGACAAGAGTAGACTTATTGGTATTCTACTATAGACTTGTGATTCTAGCAATGGAAGAAATTATATCATTGATTTGGAGACAGTGGCCACTGGAGATGCTGTAGTCAGGGAGAGAGAAAAAGAGGTGCAATATGGGGGCACTTTCAAGACTTGGAATTGATTTGAATGACATTGCAATGACAGATACAGGCCATTATATATCTTGCCATAACCTACAGAATTGAATGGGAGAGAATGTAAACTACAATGAAGCTATAATCCATGCCTAGTGGCAATGCTCCAAAATGTGTTCATCAATTGCAATGAATGTACCACCCTAATGAAAGAAGTTGTTAATGTGGGGAAAAGTGGGAGGTGTAGGGAGTGGGGCATATGGGAATCTCTTATATTTTTTCACATAATATTTTATGTAATCTCAGTATCTTTTAAAAACAAATAAAAAAATGTATTTAAAAAAACTTATTTAGGGGAGCAGATGTAGCTCAAGTGGTTGAGTGCCTGCTTCCCAGGTGTGAGGTCCTGGGTTTGATCCCCAGTACCTCCTAAAAAAACAAAAATCCAAAAAACATTTAATTCAGACCAAAAATGTTCACCACTTTTTTGTTTTACCCAACTCAAAAGCTTCATTTCCAGTAGCTGAAGTGGCTCAAGCAGTTGAGTGCCCACCTCCCAAATAGGAGGTCCCGGGTTCGGTCCCCGGTGCCTCCTAAAGAAAAAAAACTGACAACAAGCAAAAAAACAATGAGCAGACAGTGAGCAAAAACAAGCAGACAACAAGCAAACAACGAGGAAACAGACGAAGGAGCCAACTCAGGGGAGCCAATGTGGCTCAGTGGTTGAGCACTGGCCTCCCGCATATGAGGTCCCAGATTCAATTACCAGTCCCAGTACCTCAAAAGGGAGAGAAAAAAAGCTTTATTACCATCCTGCTATTAGTGTTGTCGCCAGTATTCAGGATGACAACAGGAAACAGCCACTCTGAGAATTTCCAAGCTATATGATATGGTTGGAAAGACTCTAGGATGAGAACAGGCATTCAGGAGTCACAGGTGCTAATGAGTCACGAATCATAGAAAAGGAACTCAACTGATGTGAGATATGGAAGAAGGTTGGTTGCTTCCACAGATCTAGCTACAGCATAAAGCAGCTTCTGCTTAATCAATTCCCACCTAATCAAAGTACCTTCTTAACAGAGTGTCTCCCAGAGCAGTGAATTAGCTTAATAGTGAGTGACTGTTGCAATCAGGACAGTATTAGTGGGGAGGGTGGGGACGGAAACATGCTTGGAGGAAAAGCAATTGGCTAGTGCTAAGAGGTTAAGTGGTGTTTAACTAGCTGTTAAATTGCAAAGTGCAAAGCTTTCGCATTCCGATACAGAAATTGCCAAAGATGAGTAGAAACAAATACAAAATGTAGCAGATTCTGTTTCTATTCTGCATCCTAGATGTGTACCAAGGTAGATATGAAATTTATTTTTATCGCTGTAAGGGGAAGGTCGAGATTCTTTGCATCCATGTCACGGGCCATCTGTTGTGTGACAAGTGTTTCTCAAACTCGACATCAGAACCTGAGCATGTATCAGAATCACCTTTGGGGCTTGTTAAAACACCCATAGCTGGCTTCCAATTCAAATCTGAGGTGGAAAATGAAAATTTATATGTCTAACAGTTTGCAGGGGATGCTGATGCTACTGGCCTGGGGAATCACACTTTGAGAAATACTGCTAAGAACATCTCGAGAGTCATTTAGGAGGGCAGGTACGTTGAGACAGATGAAGGAGCAGCCAAGAAGGTGGATGGAGAGTGAGGCAATCTTAACAAACAATGGAGCATTCCCCTCATAACACAAGGAGGTTTCCGGGTATTCTTCAAGCAAGTGATTTTCATGTCACATCATTTAAGAATGAAAAGGTTGTACCCATAAGTAAAGAGTGTAGGGCTACCATATAGCCATGGAGAATGGGAAAGAAAAGGCAAGAAGAACAGAACAGGCCTGCACTTTTCATACACATGAAATGGGATTGCCAGTCAAAGGGCAAGTCAGAATGTGTCACAAGGAGCAAGAGGTGAGAGGTCCAAGAGCCAGCTGAGTGGGCACTTCTCCGTCTGCAGGACCCTAAGGGAGACTCACTGGTTCTACATTGCTCCTTCCCTCTACTGGCCTGATCACGTTCCCCTGGTCCCAGGCCCAGTGTCTCAGAACCCCCGGCCCATAGTCGGAAGAGGGCCCATCTTCTGCAATGAACAAAATCTTGGTTTGACCCCTTACATTCAACACCACATTGATAACCAGTTAAAATCAAAGTTCAGGTTTTTCTTTTGAGCCTGATTTGCACTGAATTCTTCCTGAAATGGCAGAGGTGATGCAGGTAAGGCAGGGCCAAGCATTGCCAAGCATTTTGTGCCTTGTGGGTAACAAGAATTTCTTCTCCTAAGCTGTAGCAGGACTAAACACCCTCATTCCCACAGCTCTCCCAACTGCCAAGTGTACTACCAGGGGACCAGACACTTCTGGATGAAGATTTCCAATCAAAGCACTGCTTGGTGGTCCCAGCTTTTATTAACCAAAAGGACCTAAAGACCTCTGAGCAGTCCACCGCTCCACATGGTGCAACGTGTGGGTCAGCGGTAAGCAAGTGCCTCAAAACTCCCAGTCGGAAACGTTTGGTCTTGGAAACAATTGGGGCCAAAATAGGGTAGTGTGGTCTGGAGCATTCAAGCAAAGAAAGTACTAAAAATGCTGTGAGAAGGAGCCCTCCGTGTAGAATTCTCATTCACAGTTTGTGCAAAGCTTAGGTTCTCATATCATATATTGTTAGTAGGTCACACTAAGAGGGTCTTTTGCTTATGGTTTCAGATCGGATACTATTTCATAACCACATGATTGCAGGGCTGAGCTTAGCAGGACCGTGTTTAAGAGTCGACTGCGTATGCATCAGTCAGCCCACATTTCAAAGACTAGTAAAGCATTGCCCCCATGAATTTAAGAGAAGCTGGTGATAAAACCATTTCCATCTCCTAACTAACAAGATGATGAGGGTCAGGTCCTAATCCAGGGCCGGGGGCTCGCTGGTGCACAATAAAGATGCATTTCTAATAGGGTGATGGCTGGAGAAATGATATCGCACAGTCCAGGCAGTAAGGAAGCCATTGCTTCTCTATATCGTGGTTAGAGTATTCATCCAAAAACATGACTTAGCACACATCACAAACGCCAATCAAAAGTCTTCCATGGCTCCCCAGGGTCACAAAATGAAACGCAAACCCCTTAGCAGCTTTTCAGGGTCCTCCACAAACTGCTGCTGCCCATTCTCTCCCATCCAATCTCCCACTGTCACCTGTACAAACCCTCTGCTCTGACCACACTGCTTGCTTCCTTGCTCCTGTGAATACTCCACAGATCTTTCCTCACCTCTCAACCTTGCTGACTCCTACCTGGAATGCTCCCTTCCACCCTCTTCCCAGTTTGTCTAACTCCTACCCTAAGGGACTTAAAAACCAGGCTTAAATCCCATATCCTTCATAAAGCCACTTTTCAGGAAACTTCGGCCCTGGATTCTCTCTCCTCTGTCTCCCCTGGATGCCCATGATAGTTAGCAGCTGGCACTTTATGGTCCTGCCCTGTACTGCGATTTCTTTGTTTCCATATCTCCCATCCCACCCCAGCTGGATTATGAAGCCCCTCAGTACCATGTACTATACTGGCTTCCCCAGTATCTCACTGTTTCCCTCCCACAGTGGATGCTCATGAAAGGCTTGCTGCAATCATTTTTCAGCAAGCACCACTAAAAGAATTTGGTCCTCCCTAGTACTTATGATTTATGAGATATTTTGGTCTTTAAACCACCTTAGTTCTCTTTCGTTCATTCTTTCTGCCTGGGCTGTGACAGGACTGCCAATTCACTCTGTCCATAGGGCCATCGAGTACATTTAATGACTGTTTAACAGAAGAATCATAAAAGGTGATTGCTAGGTCGGAAAATCACCCTGGATCCCACAGGGCCACGCGGAGTCCACAGACAGGAAACAGGCAACTGGAGAAAGGGATGAGCATAAAGAGAAAGGGAGCTATAGCTCCTCTCCACCTAAGACTGTTCCCTACTAGAAACAAACAAAAAAAAAGAAAGCATCTGAACAGAATGTGGGCAAATAATGCTGAGATCAGAACATTCTGCATGTAGCAAAAGCACAAAGGGTTTGTAAAAGGCAGATTTCGCTCCCCACCCCCAAATCACCAAAAGCTCAAGAAAACTAGTGGTTTTGCTTAGCACATCTGTTTTCAGTTACCTGCGTATGAACCACAAACTTAGTGAAACAGAGAGCTCTCGAGCTGACTCCACTGCTTAAGGTCTGTCAGGGCAAATTATGTGGAGATGGAGGGTAGAGTGAAAAAGCTTTAAGCAACCACTATGTAATGTCCAGGGTCTTGATAGGTCTCACAGATGATGTTTTGGTTGATTAGGAATTGTATTCTTGACTTGATTGCTGAAAGAGTAAAAGCTGCCAAAGGGTATTGTTATCACTTAGTAAGCAAAGCTATCTAATTGCTAATTAACAGACTGATTTTTCCAATTAACAATCATCAGACCAATCAATTCCCAACTTTAGTCTTTTCTTTCCCCATTATTCTATCTTGTTACTATCTTCCTTAACCTCTCCATCTAAATTTTTATTTATTTATTTCAAAAAAATCTTTATGGAATGCTCTTTACATTAAAGTCTTAAGCCCTGTTTCTCTTCACAACATTGTCTCTCTAGGCTCACAGTATGGAGTGGCACAATCCTTTCCTTCTTTCCTTTCAGTGAATTGGTGATACATCATACTGTCCAACTAGGGAAAGATGCTGCAAAAGGGGAAAAAGAAAGTACTTAATAGCTGTTCATCCTTCTATAAAAACCCTACTACATGCAGTGTGTATTTAAGTACATAAAAGTGACTGATACCACTGAGCTACTCTTCAAAATGGTGCAATATTAGAAATCCCTCCATACCAAAATCCAAACCCCTCCCTAATTAGACATTGCCCTGACCTACTCAAGCTCAGTATAGCTCCCGAGCTTACTCTCCCCACTCCAACCCCTTATTTATTGCCTTAAACATGGTTGCAAGAGGGAAAAACATAATTTTAAAAATCCACTTTGGTAACAGAAATCCCAATAATTACATTGCCACATAAAACTGCTGTAAGAAACCATCACCCTAAATTCTCTCTCTCTATATATACATATATTTGATAATTATTGTCACCAGGTACTTTGTCAAACTTTCAATAGTTGGGTTTCTATCAAAACTATAATTGTTTTTAAGGAAATATTTAATATTTACTATAGTTAATGAGATATATCAGGTTAACAATTGCCTCATTATAATTTTTTTACTTCAATTGGCTTATATGGAAACATAAAGATTATTGCTGAAATTTCAGTAGAACAGGAGTTGGGAGTGTATCCAGGGCTCTGCCCTGAGACTGGCATGAATTTACCCAGGACCCAATACACTTTTTAGTGGAAAATGAATTGCACTCCATTTTGTTTGTCCCTAGGGATTTCACCATAATGGGCTTTTTTCTTTTCATTTTTTTTTTTCAGTTAGACCAGTAAAAAGAATTTATTTGGAACATGGGGGAAAGAACAGAGCGTGCTGAGAAATGGGAGAGAAAGACGGAAACACACACCAAGACTTGGTGCGGGCCCCTCTAGGCAGAGAGAGTCCTTTTTTCTTTCTTTAATTTAATAGGCCTTACTGTAAAAAAAAAAAAAATTAACCAGAACAGTGTGGCCATTTAGTCCATGTCCCACAAGGACAACCAAGTTCTGAGACAGTGGTCATCAACTTCTCTCACCAGTCTCCATGTGCTGCTGGCAGGGAAATGAACCTATCTTCTGGGTCAAGGAGAATCTAAGTCAAACTTAGATGCTTACACAAAATACACTTCTATAAAAGTATTCCTGTGGTGTTTCCTTTTCTTTAAAAAAAAAATCTGCAAGGGACTCTTCTAAAAGAATTATAAGATAAATTTTAAGTTTCTGAACAGAGAACACCACTAGTTAACTTGTCAAGTAATAATTTGGAAGCTACTATATTTTCAACTTATAAAAGCAAAGTCCTATAATATATTAGGCACTATGTTTTTCATAAAGAAGAGTGCTATGGTGTATTCTGCCTACTGATCATTATCTGGCTTCCCCTCTCACTTGGAGAACTTATCAATTTCCATGGTTTTGAATGCCATTTATATTGCTTATTGCTCATTCTCTTTCAAATATTACATCTTTACCCTCCCTAAACGTCAAAAAGGTAAAAAGCTGGGCTCAATCCCTTTCTTCAAAACCTAAAATTCCAAACTGCATGCCTCCTCTCTGTTTCACCTCCCAGCATCCCACCATGGCCCTCAGAGCTGCCACAGACTCCTTAGGAACTCATCATGTCACATCAAAACCACTCCAACAGGGGAGCCAATGTAGCTCAGTGGTTGAGTGCTGGTTTCCCACATATAATGAGGTCCTGGGTTCAATCCCCAGCCCTGGTACCTTAAAAAAAAAAAATCAGCCCCCTAGCCGGAACTCTAAATTACCCTATATCTAAATGCCAGGCTTATCCTCAAACGCCCTGCCAGACCCTGGCACCAGCCTCTTAGTATAAACACCTAAATCTAGCATTTAAGAGACCCATCAGCAACTGTGTCTTACTAAGCTTCTTCAATCTTCTTTCTTCAATACCTCTAAGTAAAAAACTCAATGGAAAAACATGGTAGGCATTGTAGTTACCATATTTGTAGCAGAACCATCTTACATGGTTTTAGACAGAATACCAATTTAGCATCAGCACCTACCAGCAAGCCTCATAATATAGAAAGTTCACTGTGCATTTAAATAAGATTTAAACTTCCCTTCCACTGCTGGAGGGAAAGTTATAAGCAAGCAAGTAGTAGTTTCAAATTCCCAAGAGGTTTTAAGAGCAATACATACACCTTCGATTCCAAGGAAAAAAGTTTGACAGTGTTCCTTTAAAGAAAGAAATATCAATCAAACTACACCCCATTATATTATCCCACAAAGTATAGTCAGCAAGTCTACCATGTAGCTTCCTCATTTTCAAACTCATCTGCCACTAGATTCCTCAAAAGAGGTGCTTGACTCCCATATTGCTGTCTAAAGTAAGTGCCTTGAAAAAAAATTTAATGTGAATTACCTAGAGAATGATGCCTTATCTAAGGGATGACAATGGTTTTAATTAAGCGAAGTGACAATCATTTTGCCAAGAGGAAAAAGATGAATAGAAAGTTGGACTACTATAGATCCAGAACATTGTTTCTTTGCTGGGTTAAGTGGTACAGGGAAACTAAAACATGTTAGGAATAAAACATGCTTTAATAGAATTTATAATACTGAAATATCCACATTTTTTTCTAGAGAAAATAAAACATCAGGACTCATATAGACTGGCAAGGAACATGTTCATTTGTATAAGACCATCTCCCAAAATATCTCCAAAGATATCTCCAAAGATGGACAGATACCTACATCTAGTGACATTCATTGAGAGAACTTGCTTTAGTGGAATCCATTTGTAAAGAACATTGAAGAACTGAACAAGGAAAATGAACAAGGGTCACTGAGGACTCTGAAAGGATATTCATATTTCTCTGGGTTTTCTTTGAGTTTTGGTCCATGAGTTTCCAATTATCATCCCTCAGGATGTCCATGCTTAATACACAGGCCCAAATTGCCACACCATGAAAATCAAACAATAAAGGCCTTTCCCAATTCTTAGAAGGGAAAAAAAACAAAAATTAAAAAAAAATATATAGGCTACATTTACTTTTTTTTCCCCATTAATTTCTCTAAAATCTCAACCACCCACCACCACATGGTTTAACAAGAAATGAAGTCAAAATACAATAAAAATATATAGGTATATATATTTTGTATACGTGTTTGTACATCTTTTATTTAAACAAATCTCTAGAAATTTGAAATATGATTCCATAAACAATTTTATATTGTTAAACTTTAAGATGTGAAGACCTGGACTACTCACAATAGAAATATATTTTCTGCTAGTTAAGCAGGTAGTTTCTCATAAGACAGAAGAAATGATATCCCAATATTGTGGCACTCTGCAACTTGCACCTCAAAGCCCATCCCTCTGCAACTTGCACCTCAAAGCCCATCCAGGCAGGAGCTTTACCTCCTGAACAAGTTTGAGAATCACTCCCTGGACTCAGGTGGAACCCTATAACATTCTGCAGGAAGTGATGAAAAGTCAAGTAGTCTGTTTACACAAGGCCTGTGACCCATGGTGAGCCACACAACAAAATGTCCATCAACCAGTTCCACAAACTCTCCCACTGCAGGAATGTGGCTGGGGCTGTGGCAGCCAAGAGTTAATCAATCAAGTATAAATTTTATATCATAAAATGCCACCTGTGATGCCCAGGCCCCCTGCTCTTCTGGGTTCTGATCTACACTTGGCAGCCTGCTTGCGATGGAGTCACATGAGGAAACAGGTTCAAAGTATGAGGAGACATGAGTAAAAGCAACTTGCCAAACTATGGGAAATATTCTAGTTGGATGTTGGACTTCAATGCTTGGTCTAATGGGGGTAATGACTCTTACTACTTTCTCATAAACATGTTAAGTAGACTGTTACTTTCTCAAGAAGCTAAATCCTTCTGTGGCTTTCTGACTTACTTCCATAACCCAGGGCCTCTTAAGCTATTAACAGCCAAGTGTCACAATCCTAAACACTTGGCCTGTTGGTTAGACTCAGGCATGTCACCCGTCACAAGTTCCTGCAAAATAAACCCTGGTTGAACAGACTACAAAAAACAAAAAGGAAAGAAAACAGGAAACCCCATTGTGGCTGGCATAGAACCTGTACAGAGCTTTAAGAGATTAATAAAATGATAAGGCATCAGATTCTGGAAAGAAAAAGAAAAAAGAATATATTTCAGTATGGCCATCTCTGGGAACCATCTGCAGAAACCAAGCCTGCTAGCTGTATCACTGCACACCAATAGAAATATTTCATCCATTTCTTCACCAACACAAAATGCCTGGGCCCAGAGCTAAATCGGGTTGAGTCTGATAATTCAACTACCTCAATGTATAAGGTAAAAAGGGGCAAACTGGCCAATTTGGCAGAAGCGATAAAACTCCTCCATTTGACCATTGCAGCTGGTTGCCTGACCTGGTTATTTACTGCTTCTCTATGGGGATTCTCCATGGCATTATTAAAGCATGTTATCTTCCCCAAACCTCTTTTGCCTCAATAAGTTTCAATTTCACCTCACAGTAAAATTGAGCATATTTCCATTTAATATCAATTCTCTCCATTTGAAAGCAATCTTTTTTTATTTAATCCAAAGATCTCTCTAAATGTTATCAAAATGGCAACCAAATTTGGCTTAACAATCCTTAGGGAGTTCCTAAAGACATAAATAATTTCTCTCTACTTCCTCTACCTTGAATTTTTTTAATGCTTCTCCTCTTTACTTCTCCCAGAAATATCTAAAATCACCTGATTTTAAATAATGCAAAATACTTTTTTACTTGTGAAGCTGAACAAGTTGGTTTCTATTCAAACTGCTGAAAAAAAATGTAACTTAGCTAAGCTTGGAAACACAACAGAATGGAAAACCTCTCAGATTCCTCAGAGTTCCAGAATTCTTTTATCTTATTAGGTCCCTTTTTCTTTTTTAAAGAATCTCTATACCTACTAGATGCTCTGAGTAATATAATCTAGCTGATAAAATGGGCAAAATTAGTTGAGGAAGAGGTTAAATCTCCTATAGCCAGAAAAGGAAGTGTCAGAAAAAGCAGCCGAGCTGTAGGGCCTGCTTTGTGACGTCACAGAGGACTTGGCAGAGAAGATACGTGTTTCTGTTTGGTCTAGAGATGAGCAAGGAAGGAACCAGCAGCACCAGTCATCAGACACTGCACAGAAAAGCTAACAAATCCGCTAAACATATACACAAAACCATACAACTTTCTAAATTTTATATCAATGCATTGCACCTTGTTTTTATAAAGTAAGTATCCAGAAACAACAACTATTTTCAACTTGGGGAATTGTGGGACTTGTTAGCTAATTCAAGAATTGACCAACAAACCAAACCAGCTGTCAGGTGTACTCCCTCAAGCAGCCAGTTTGCCCAATAATTAGTTATAAAAGCAGGATCTGGGTCTTCAAATCTGAGAAAGTAGCTTTCAAATATATCAGATTCCAATTAAATTTTAAAATCTAACAAGAAACACCATTACTTACACTCTATTATTCAATCAGTTGCACCAAGTGGAAAATAAGAATCAAAGACCTGATTCAACATACCTTAGAGGCTGGATCAATTGATTTAAAAGATTTTTAAAATGAGAGCATGTGTGAAGACCTATTACATTTTCCCTCTACCTTATCTTCAAAAGTTAAAATTTTAACACATTAGACTGGTTTGCAAAATTACAAGCCTAGGCTTGCAAAGGCTATCTCTACGGCTAGATGCAAGTGGTCCACTGTGTCTGTCATTCACACTTGAGGTGACCTGATGACCCATACATAGCCAACTGATGGGACTCCAGAGGGTAGGGGGTGCAGGCCACTCCCCAGGGGGACACCAGCTCTTCTTGAGTCGACTCTTTAGAGCAGAGGGCTTCATGGTAGAGCACATGAAGACTCAAAGACATGGATTGTTGTGTGGGAATTGAGTTCCAGAATCTCAGCTTCCATAGTACATATACTCTTCCCAGGTGCTTCTGCCCATGCATCCAGAGATACATGAATTAATTGTATAAAAGAAAGAAAGCCCCATCAAGAGATCAAGAAATGCACATCAGAAAAGAACGTTTTACCTTGCATGTTTAATAATCATTTATCAAATTTTGCAATATATTCATGTGGGTTTTTTAAAGACTTATTTTATTTATTTATTCCCCCCCCC
>JAQZBX010012108.1:0-41716 GCA_029593785.1 Cabassous unicinctus | reverse complement strand
CTCTGTAGAACAGTGGTTTGAGAAATTATGTTCAAGTGTTAATGTGTGAAGCCAGTTGTGGCAGTTTGAGATCATTTATGAATCCCCAAAATGAGAGCTTATGTTTATAAACTGGTCTGTTCCTCTGGGTGAGCTCCCCTTTGATTGTATTAGATTCACCTGAGATGTCTTTGATTAAATTACCTGCTAAGATTAGGGTTTTGATTCGACTATATCAGTAGAATGTGACTCAGGGTTGAGTGCCCATCCCCTTGACGGGCTATGTAAACAGATACTCATGGAAGAAGACACATGGAAGAGGAGAGACCTTGGTCATTTCAGTCCTGCCATGTGACAGAAAGAAAGCTCAAACAACTAAAGCCCTAAGAGAGACGAGCCCTATGCCAGCCCACACTTGAGATCAGAAGAAGCTGGGCCCACAGAGTCTTAAAAGGAAGAAGGAAGGTGAGACCTGGCAGAGATCTCCCGCCATCTTGCTTCAACACGTGGCAATAGACTTTGGTGAGAAAGCAGCCTTGAGTTGGACTCTTTAGGGCCTTGTAACTGTAAGCTTTTACCCCAAATAAATACCCTTTATAAAAGCCAACAGATTTCTGGTACTTTGCATCAGCACCCCTTTGGCTGACTCATACATCAGAATAGCTTACTTAAGACTGCTTGGATTTGTAAGAAAAATTTAGTAACTTTACACCCTTTAGTTAAAGAATAAATGTAAGATGCCTTTATTCCCCCAAAACCATATGAATCCCCATAGTTGGACCTGAAACAGTCTCTAATTTTTTCTCTTTTTTCAGGACCCAGGCTACCTTCCTCAATAAATCCATCCTCGGCTATAATTATAAAAGTGAAAATTTAATAAAAACTCAAATATGCCAATAAGCACTTTGCATGCAATATTTCTTTTAATCCTCAAGTCAAAACGATGAAGTAGCTATAGTTATTATTCCTGTTTTATAGAGGAGAGATCTAAGTCTTGCTAAGTTAAGCCATGTTTCAAAGGCCACTTGGCTAATTCTTTGGGCTGAGGCACTCTATCTGCAGAGACAGCTTCTTTCACCACTTATTCCTCCTTCCAGCATGACTACTAGAGCCTACCCTGGTGTCTGTCCTTTCTTGATACGCTGTTGTACTGTGCCTTGTAAAGTACCTGCACATGACTCTTCCCACTTTTGCCCACAGAGCCTCAACAGTGCAGTGGGAGTTTTCTCAGCACTTGTTGACTTGAATAGACACAGAAAATAGCCAAAAGAATCAAGACATCTGCAGAGAAGCAAAGGGGGCTGACTGCACGTCCCTTCCCAGACAAAGGCTGTGTCCAACTAATTCCTTTGTTAGCTCCTCCACACTTGAAGGATCCTCAGGGAATACAAAAGACGGGTGAAAAGGGAAGAGCAGTCCAGCTGATTGATAGAAAGACTCCTCTGTGTCCTGTCTCTCTGACTTGGACCCGAGTGAATGCCATTTATTTAAATAATGATCAGAACATAATAGGTACGGTGAGGTTGCCAAGAGTCTGCCCATTCAGATTCTGTTTGGCTAAAGGCAAAAAAGGAAAAAAGGGGAAAAACACCCTGATGTGGCCACTGCATGGTTCATTGGACTCAGATTTCCCTAAACTGAAGTTTGAACTAGAATTCTAAGATCTATCAGTTCTAGGGAATAAAGAGGTTGGTGGGCAAACAGGACCCCAAGACACCAAACAGAATAACAACAACAAAAACCAAGTAGTTGGGGAGAGGGCTAAAAACTACTTAGGAGTAATTAATAGAGCAAGGGACCTTAGTGATCCTCCCTTCCCGGTTGGGTGTAGGAGTAAGTAATGTATCTTAGAATGGCAGAAATATACAGGGGTAAGGCATAAGGCCTTTGGCATCATTAGATTGAGGTTTCAGACCTAGCTCTTCCTTGATTAGGTTGTGTGCCCTTGATCAAGTTATTATTGCTTCTCTGAGCCTTGTTTTCCTTAGCTGAAAAAGTGGAGAAAATAGACGCATAGTTTTATGAAAATTAAATGATTCATTATACCTAAAGGCTCTGGTAATGGAAAATATTTGCTCATCATAGGAAGCCAAACCTCTACCATCAAAATCACGAAAATGCATTGCTCTCTTCCCATCTCCAGTCTCACCCAAGAAGCCCCAAATTCTTCTTCTCCCTGCTTTGGCCATTTGCCACATCAAAGAAAATGAGCATCTAGTGCTTAAAATTCAGTTTGATAGATAATGAACAAAACAGGGATACAGGTGGCAGCATTATGCTTTGAGGTCTCTGTGAGAATTATAGTCATCTACCTGGAAGAAAAGGGTGATTGATGCCACTCATCCTGAACTAAAATTCACAAACATCCCTGGTACACCCTGACCTCCACACCACACTCTGTGTTATAGAGGCATAAACACACTTCCCTGGCCCCAGTCGAGGCGACATCTACTCAGAACTGCCCATTAAGGAGGACAGGTCACTGAATGCTGTTCCTGCAGATGGAGACTGTTTGTTGAGGTCCAGACTTCTGTAGCCAGGTGTGCTGAAGTCCAACTGGCAAAGCCTATGTCTCAGAGTGTTGCTAATTGTATTTCCTTTCATCCACTTCTCTGTGTCAGCAAGCAGATGTGCCAGATGGTGGTAATAAACTTTCCCATATGATTGGAACCCAGAACACATGAAAAACTGTGCTGCCTACACAGCAAGTGCTCAATAAATGGAAGCCACTTCATAAATGCAAGTCGTGACCAGTGGAGTGAGAAGCTTCTCTCCAGCTGGGAAGCTCTCCTAACCACATATGGACGATCATGATAGGTGAGTTCTGAATATTATCCTCACAATTCATGACATATCTTTTAATCACCATCAGTTTTGTCTAGTCTTTTATTTTCCTTAAACCCAATCTCCATAATCTCGTTCCTAATTAACTTGTTATTCTCCAAGATATCTTCTTGGCCAGCTGTATCCTGCTGCTCCATTCTCTTTTCTATCTTGGATTAGCTCCCTTCTGTATAAATAGATGCTATTTATAATTTTTATGGGAAGTATACACAAATTATTCCAAAAAGGATTTGGGCAATCTTAATTCATTTAATTTAACCCTAAATACCGTGTCCCTCCATACACATGCAATTATTATGTACAGTCAGGGATCTGAGAAAATAGTGACCAGGTCATAACAAAGAAACCAGCCACCATCGGCCCCTCCCCAACTGCAGTGGGTTTACCGGGAAGGATTTGTAACCCTTGCACTAAGAACTTCGGGATTAAGATCCATGGGAATAAGCAGAGGAATTGCAACAGAGTAAATGAGATATAACTACCTAAAAATTTCAAGTAAAGGACAGCATTTGCTTATTAAGTATCTGAACATGTAAGCCTCAGAAATTTTATTTTGGCCTGAATTGGCCAATTAATTAAACTATTTTAGTGCAGTCTTTTTCTTTGCTTAGTTAGAACTATCTATCCCCAAACTGAGACAGTCCGGGTGGTTTTTCAAAGGAATGTAATCCTCCAATTTTAGTCTCAGTGTGAGGCCTTCAGGATTTAATCACTAGAGTCCAGAATCACACTGCACTTAAGAATAAGCTCTTTCAGTTTTCATACAAAGACTCTTCCTGGAACAAAGGCAGGAATCTATTTCCCTCACAAAACTAGACCAACTAATTACTCTCTAAAACCAGAACAACTAATGACTCTTCGTCTCAGGTGTCTCCCAATACAGGTGAAGCTAGTCGTTTCTCCCAGGACAATAAGGCTCCCTCTGCTCTTTCCTTCATAACGGAGGCCATGCCGGGTGATTCCAAGAGTCTGTCAAGAGGTTACCATCAGGGATTACAAGATGACATAGCTAGCAAACTCTCTAGCTGAAAGGAGAAACATGCAAGCGGAAGCGTATTCTCTTCTGCTTTCAAACCTCAGTAAAAATGTATATCAAACGATAATGATTATTTCAAGAAAAGCAAAAGCACCCACTCCCCCTCCCCCAACTGCTGGGAAGGAGCCTTTTTGTTCAGCAGGGAAACGCATATAAAGGTACAAACTGGAGAAGCCAAGAACTTTATAAGTGAATGGATGCGGAGGAGTTCAGAGGGAGAAGGAAGTCTGGGAGGGAAAAGAAGCCAACAAGATGGAGAGGCCACGAACAGGGAGACTGGGG
Organism: Cabassous unicinctus; assembly: GCA_029593785.1. Lineage (NCBI taxonomy): Eukaryota > Metazoa > Chordata > Mammalia > Cingulata > Chlamyphoridae > Cabassous > Cabassous unicinctus. Next base: position 37,575 of record JAQZBX010012108.1, on the reverse strand, counting down.
GAGGGGAGGATAGAGGATGTGTCTGGCACCTGGACAGAAAAAACAGAGAAAGAACAAAAGGAGAAAGGTGGATTTTTGAAGTGTGCACATGTATTTGAGATGTTAGTGTGTTTGTAAAATACAGCCTTTAAGTTGCCGCAGGGTGAACAGAGACTGTACTGGGGGATCCAGGCACATTTGGGTTATAAATTCCATTTTGGATTACAGGCTTTGCAAAAGCAAAATGGATCAATGTATCTCTCTAAATTCAGTGCCTTGTTCTTCTGTTAAGCACAGGGAGCCATTTAATGAATGTCTTTTTATATTTTGATAGCAGATTTTACACTTCTGGGGAGTTGGGGTGGGGGGAACACAAGAGCATATGAGTTAGTTCTGCTTCTTGCCACTAGCTTTTCCTATGATGACTTGATTTCAATTCAACTATACTTGGAAAAAAAAACATATTTTGGGCTAAGCATTTTCATACTTTTACCATCCCTTCCTTATGTATGTATGAGAACTAAGGTTAAGAGTTGACGAAACAAACTCACACAGCCAAGATTTGAAGACATGTCTCTGACTTGTAGACAGAACTAGTGTTCTTTCCATCAGACCTGTGTTTCTCCAGGTGTGGTCCTTGGGCCAGGCACTTCAGCATCACAGGCAGCTTGTGAGAAATGCAGAATCTCAAGTCCAGCTGGCAACCTCCGGAATGAAAATCTGCATTTTAACAACACCCCCAGGAGTTTCTTACGGACATTTCCATTTAGTAAACTACCATCCTACCATAATGCCTCCTCCAACCAGAGGGCACTCATTTCTAGCTAGAGCATTACTCTTGCATATAAAATAGCTGAGAAAAGTTCTTAATAGAAGTTGAAATTTCTATGCATTTAGGACAATATATGAGAAAAAAAGGCAGTCTAGAAAACAGTAAGTATAGAATATTTCCATTTTGAAATAGTATATGTGTGTGTGTATATATATAATCTCTAAATAAAGGCTGGAAATATTTATATAAAAATATTCTCTTTGATGGAATATAATGGGCATTTTTTTCTTTTGTTTGGCTTGCTCTATTTTGAGTTTTCTTTAAGAAACACCTATTAATATTTTTTAAAGTTGGTGTGTTTGAAAAATAATCTTCACTGAATCAGGCCAACTAAGGGACAAGAGGAGGAGTAATGCACAGGAAAGCTGGAAATTGTCATGAAAGAACCCAATAGAATGTCACTACTGAGGTTGTCTGGGTACCAGCCCAGGGCATCAGACTCACCAATGTTCTAATATACTCAGCCTCCTGCAGCCACTCCACTTACTTCCAGGAAGGGGCTCATTCTTTAGACCCACAGGGGGCAGTCCGCTGTAGGTTTCCAAGAGTCTGCTCTTCTCTCCCACAGTGTGAATAATCAGACATCACGTTAACCATAACTCATTACACCGAGGGACTGAAAGATTCTGGGCACATTAACGACAACAACAACAAAAATATTATAGACACAGAGAGATATTTATAAACAGAGGCATAATCCCCAAAGAAACAAAAGAAACAGAACTCAAACCACCCACAGTGCTCAGCCATAGCACCAAAAACATCTCTAGCTGTAATATCATCTCATTTGGGGGGAAAGTCGTATACACAAGGACAGTAGACAAGGATCATATTGCTTGGTTCTGCCTCTTATTTAACTGTTTAACCTTTGGCAAGTCATTAACTGCTCTGCTCTATTTCATCCCATGACCAGCTTATTATTATGTTTTTTAAGGATTTGATGAATACTTTGAAAACTGTGGAGTGTACAAATATAAGTTTCCCTGTTGTGCTGGTGTTTCAACATTTGCCCCTCTAGATACAGTCTACGCCCTTCTCTGAATTCTTCTGTGCCTTGAGGGGCTGATGTCTTTGGACTGTTTTGTTCCGACACTCTTGCCCACTGGCGTCTGTTGGGTTTGGCCATTTGGAAGTAACAGCAAGAGATCAGATAGCAGGAGACACATGAGGGCATTTACTTCCTCACTCCCACTCCCTCCTTGCCAGATACTTCCATTACCTTCAAGAAGCCTCAAGAACCTACAACCACCACCTTTATTATGCAGTGCTGAAGGCTAGAAGGCATTCCTGTAATTTTGGAGTTGTTTTGTGCTAATTATTAAGTATTAGGTCTTCTTATACATTTTGCTGTCAAGCATTGAACATAAACTTCAGAACTTTGAAGAGGGAGCAATTTGGGGTATTATTTAGTCCAGTAGTTCCCAGGCTGTGGGCTATAGTCCCCTGGTATCCAAGGAGTTGTGGAAAAGAACATCAAGTGTGTGTGCCTTCACTGCGGCATTGTCTGCAGATGGAATAAATCACATGTCCATCTAAAAACTCCCATTATTTTCCAAATGTATATAAATGCAATCATGACAAAATTCAACTCCTTGTAAGACATGATTGAATCCAACTGGGGAAGGAGCAGGTGGGGGGGGGGGCTTGTAAATAATGACATATTTTTTCAATTAACAGTAATTAAAAATACAGCTACTAGAATGTGGAGGGCTGTTTTTTATTATCAAAATTTTGAAAACCAGTGATGCAGGCTAACTTCCAATGAATTCACTCTTTTTGTTGTTTTGGTTTATTGCTTTGGGTAAATTATTTTGCCTTCCCTTGACTCAGTCAAAGAAAACTAATGGAGCTCCTCTTGTATATTTGACATTGAGTTAAACATTCCAATTTCATTAAAAAGTGGAAAGAACAGTCACCATCCTCATGGACCTTCATTATACTAAGAAAGGCATGCATAAAACAAATTATTATAAAAATATTTATTTAAATTACATTTGTGACAAATGCAATGAATGAGATTTGCAGGGTTCAAGTGTAGGAATACCAGGAACACAGCCTAGTACAAAGTGTTGCAGAAATCCTCCTGGGGGGGAGGGGCACTTAGGTTGAGGCTTGTTAGTACTCCTGAAGAAATCACTTTGCCACAAGTTTCTCTTCATTAAGCCAGTGGACATGACCCAGGACTTCTCCAACAAATGTACCATGTATCTGGCATCATGAAAACCGCTTAGGAACTCCCCAATGTCTTGTTCTTGTATTTAGTCAGGAAAGAACTTTAAAATGAGCCCTTAAAAATTATTAGCTTATTCCTTTACACTCTTGTTACAAACGGGCATTCAACTTTTTCCCATGTGTCTATTTTTAAAGTTGCTCATCTTAAATTCCCTAACGCTGGCTCTAAGAGGATGGTTTTATTATTGCTGTTAGCAGCATTTCCCCCTTATTATTGGAAAATTAACCTCAAGCAGATGATATGAATATATTTAATTTACTTTTTTAATACTTTGGGCTATATTTAAATAGGTATATCAGCCTTTGATTCTCAGGAAAATTTCTTCAGATTTTGAGTGTACATACGTGGTATCAATTCAGAATTCGTTTCTAGGATATACGGAGGATACTGTGATTTTATGAGGTCCTCATGGACTGGGGAAAAGGGAGCCCTTCCTCTTTGAAAAATAGACTTGTCAAGGCTATGAGGTTTGAATTTCAACTTATTTTTCACTGTAATTTGCAAAATCCTTGAAATCCTCTGTTCTGGGAAAAGAAAACCTTACACATATTGAATAAAGTAAATCAATACCAGCAAGCACCTAATGAGCCCTGAGTGTATACAATCAGAGAAACTGTACAGAACTGATGAAATAGGACTCAGCCAGTGCAAAACCGCCTGGTATTTGTTGTGATAAGGCTATATACAAAGCAAAGTGTCAAGGAATGACCATGGAGGGTGGGAACCTATGGGCACCTGGCTGATTCCCAAGGGGAATGGTTCTCACAGCTACCTGCCATGCTGGATACTTAATAGAGAGACATTTGATCAAAGGTGATAAGAGCTAATAAAGGCTCTATCTTAAATTCTTACCTCACTATTAACCCTAAGTAACAAACTGTCTAGTTTCTGCTCTTCTGGAATGCCAGTGGCTTTTTCCTGTTAAATCCTCCTCAAATCATACCACACATAGCACCATAATTAGCATGCTGTCTTCAGTCCAGACAGTGTGTTGCTTGAAGCCACAGTTTCCTCATCTATGAAATTAAGTTAATAGTGATACCTACTTTCGATCATTGTTGGGAGATTTAAGTGAGGCCACGCATGCAATGGACTTACCACAATGGTCTGCACACACAAAGATTAAACAATCCTTCCGTCATTATTCCTACTGTTGTGTGGTAGGTATGGGGAGGGGCCATGTACTCACCACAATATTCTTAGTAGCTACTACAACATCTGGCATGTGGAAGGTGCTCAAATTTTATGGAAAAAAAAAAACAAAAAACACAGCCATTATTAAAAAGGTAGACTGCCCAGAGTTTAGAATACAGAATGAGGAAAAGTCCTTTTTCATTTTTTTACTGGTCACATCAACAAAAACCATACAGAGACCACAAACAACTTTATTATGACACGGAAAAGTGAAAACGTCAGTGTTGTTAGTGCTAAACAACAACAGAAATAATGTGGTTCTAATTAGGGGGAAATTACCTTGACCACCAGCTTGTAAACACTGACTTCCTGAAAGAAAGTGGAAAAATCCAAATCTAAATAAAAATCTGCAGCTTCTCCAAGATCCATGCTCAGGGCCCTGTGAACTAATAGCTCAGGAGGAAGCAATTTCCATCTACCAATGAAACTATATTCCCTTAGCTAACCTCCTTTTATGGCAGAATTCTTGTCCCACTTCCTTGGGGTTGTATTTCACTCGTTGAGCTGTTTGCAATATTCTTGTTTGGGGGAGCCTGAGGGAGAGAGGGGGACAAAATGCAGGATGAGTTCCTCCAAATGTCAGGCTGGGTAGTGCCAGGAGAGCCGGGCTGGAAACCCTGGACCCCGAGGAGGAGGGCTGGTGTGGCCGAGGAGAATGCAAGCTCAGCCTCATCTGGTTTCTTTTAGTGCCCACAGCAAAGGGCCTGAGCTATTGCATTCTTTCTCAGTGTCTTACAAAAAGATCAGATTATTAAGTACAGAGACAGTCAACCGTTCTCTGCCTTCCTGGATAACTTTTTAGCATCACCATAGCAACATCAATAAACAAAGAAATAAAGTAACCTCTGAAGACCAGGACTGCCTGCTTAGCTGTCCAAAGCTCTCACTTACCCTGCTTAAAAGACACACACACACACAGACACACAGACACACGTTGTTGTTATTGCAGCCCTCCTTGTTGTTAGCTCTATATGCACTATTTACTATTTGTCCCGGTGGTGCCAAGGCCTAAAATCACAGCCCTTTGTTTAAAAAATGCTTCAATTATTCCTCATAGCCAACAGAATTAAGTCTGGATTCCTCTGATTGGTGTTCAAAGTGCTCCTTAATGTCTTTTAAATCCACTTCTCCACAATCATTTGTCAATGCCCCTTAAGCATCATTCAAGGAGAAAAATGTCTCTTATAAGACTCTTTCTTGCCTTGCCTTGGTGTCTCTCTTCATGCCACTGCTATAGTCTGGGCTTAACCAAAGCAACCTCCAAGTCCACTTCCAATATTTAATCCCAGTCTGGCCCCTCCTCTCTGTTGCCACCAGCTTGGAACAAGCCACCAGAGGGATCCTTAAAACACATAAATCATATTATGTCACTTGCCTGCTTAAAGCTCTATAGTGACTTTCCTGGCCCAGAAATCAAGTGCAAAGTCCTTCCCATGGCTTCCAGGTCCTATGTGTCCTGACCCATGCCTATCTCTCTGACCTCATTTTCTACCCCTTCTCCCACTGCTGGCTCTTCCTTTCTATGAATATTGACTGTATTTCCATTCCTTCCTGCTTGGGAACACTGAGCTTTCTCTTTCCTTTTCCTGGAACGCCCCCTCTGCACTCACCCCCCGCCCCAGCCACTCTGGGTCTGCCTTCTTATCAATACAAAAGTTTTCTCCTTAGAGAATTTCCTGGCCACCCTACCTACGGTAACCCCAACCCCATCCCAGCACCATATCAAATCATCCTATTTTGTTTTCCTGTTAGCAGCGAACACTATCTGACATTATCTCATTTTCTGTATTATTTGCTTGAAAACTGCTCGTGGTCTGTTTCTCTCCATTAGAGTATAAAAAGGATAGGGACCTTTTCTGATTTGCTCACCACAGAATCCCTGGCATGTAGAAAAACACCAAGCACACAACAGGCTACCAAGGATTTTTTTAAAATTACTAAACGAATGAATTCTCTTCTTGAAGATTCAGTTTACATGTGACCTATTTCATGAGGGCTTTGTCACTCACCATTAGTGACAAAGTAGATTTTTATTCTATCCTGGGTCACTCTCCCCTTTCTCTAACTCCTGCTGCCTGGATCACCTTCAAAGTAAACTATCTGCAAATGAGTTCTTGTCTCAGGCTTGGCTTTAAAGGAACCCAAATTAATATACTAACTTTTCCTTTAAAAACCTCCTTTGTAGCAAACACAACAGACAGAAAGTAGATTAGCAGTTGCCTAAGGCAGGGAAGACTGGGGATAAATGGGGAGTGACTGTTAAGGGTATGAGGTTTCTTTTTATGCTGATGAAAATATTCTGAAATTAATTGTGGTGGGGGCTGTACAACTCTATGAAATACTAAAATCCACTGAATTGTACACTTTAACTGGGTGAATTGTGTGGCATGTGAATGATATTTCAATAAAGTTGTTATATTAAAAAAGAAAAAAGAACCTTCTTCACCATTTGAAAAATCCCTCTTCTCAGGCAAATAAGGCTCTTGGCTATCAGTGACACTCTTCCTCACTATATCCTAAAATTCAAATTCCTTTCTTCTTTTCCATTAAAATTAACTATCCTTTGCTCCATTTCCTTCTCATCCTGCTGTCTAAAAACTAATATAATAGACATCAATGTTCTTTCTTTGGTATTCAAAGTGCTTAATGAGTATGTCTATGAATAAACACATTTGGTAAGGATGTGTGTTCGACACTTAGGAGATTGAACGAATTGGGGAAAGTCCAGGAAACTTAGCAGACCAGTAAGGAGGATATATTTAGATTGATGTCACTGCAAATTCCTTTAAACCTGTCCTTGATCTCTTCTCTTTTTGAGGCCCGGAAGTTGTTGCTGCTGACAAGAGGGATAGAAACTGTCAGTCATGGGGCTAAGTTTTCAGTTGTCCGGAAAGAAAAAGTGGAGAAAATGAAGAAAATGGAGCACAGCTTCCCAGCAGCCTACGTCATTGGAATCAGTCAGGATTGCAGTACTGTTCTGGATTGCCTTTGGTCTCCAAGAAGACAGAATCCTGGGATACCTCAGAAGGTCAGAAAGGGAAATCTAGGTTCTAGACTAGCCGTGTACTGGATTTACAAGCTGTGTGATCCAGGGTGTGTCACATAGCATCTCTGGCCCCTCAGTTTCTAAGATCCAAACTGATCCAATCCTAGCACTTTTACTAATGCCCTACCACTGCCATGGATATTTACTGCTGAAAGGTAGGACATTTGGGTTGGAGTCTTATTTCTGGAACTTACTAGCTATGAGACCTTGAACAAACCATACAGATTCTGAGTCTCGGTTTCCACACCCTTAAAATGAAGACAAATGACTTTTAAGAAGATTGGAATCTGTGGCTCCTGCTTCATTACATATTCTTGAATATTTCAATGGTGCACATAAATCTTATTGGGGTTTTAACTATTTTGTGTGATAAAGTGAAAAATGAACACAGATGTCCATTAATAGAAGATTGTTTACATGATTATTATAAGATTGAATATCTATACAATGGGATACTAAGCAAAATTTTAAAACTAGATCTTTGTAAAAGACATAGACTATTGGCCAAGAAATACTCAGTAATAAAAAAAATTAAGTAGCAGAACAGGATGATTAATTAGAACCCATTTTAATTTTTATTAAATTAAAAAGCATATAACTAAGTAGCATATAAATATGTACATGTAAACATATTTACGAATGTAGAGAAAAAGCCTGGTAGGATACACACCAAACACTAATATGCCTGGACTATAGGCTATTGTATATGTGTCAGGGAAAGTTAAGGTTAGAATCTATCACTTTCCCCTTATTGAACAGACAACCATGTGTCAGGCAGCTGGGCTAAACATTCAGAAACTCATTTAATAATCCAAACAAACTGAGAGGTGATGATGCTAATTCCTGTTTTACAGATGAAAAAAGTAAGGCACAGAGAGGTTAAGTAACTTGTGCTGTGTCACACTACTATAAAGTGCCAGAGCCACTAGCTGTGGATGTCAGACTTCAAATTCTTCTCTCTTTGACCAATATTTAACTTCTTAGCTGTTTTAGTTTCCTAGGTTACTTATGCAAGAATCATGAAATGGTTTACCTTAAACATGGAAATTTATTCACTCACGGTTTTAAGTTAGGGAAAATGTCCAAATCAAGGCATCATCTAAGCGATGCTTTCTCCCTGAAGACTGTGGCATTCTGCAGCTGGCTGCCAGTGATCCTTGGTTCCTCTGTCCCATGGCAATGCACATGGCAGCATCTCCTGGGCTTGTCCTTCCCTTCGGGGTTTGGTTTCAGCTTCTTGCTTCTTTGCCTTTTTCTCTTTATTTGAATTTCATTCTCCTATAAAGGACTCCACTAATTGCATAAAGACCCATCCTGACTGAGGTTGGACACACCTTAATTGAAATAACCTCATCAAAAGTTCTTACTTACAATGGATTCACACCCACAGGAATGGATTAACTTTAAAAGCATGTTTCTCTGGGGTACATACAGTTCCAAACCACCACATTAGCTAATCCTTCTTTTGAAATTAAAAATAAAAATAAATGCTTACCAACAAAGTAATCCCTATCTTTTCATCACAAAGACAGCACTCACAAACTTCTCCATTTTAAATCAGGAGGTATTTCCCAACTTGGAGTGTATACAGGTGAAGTAATACCTGCCCATATTCTTTTAATATCCCTCAATGATATGTGTTCTCACCATCATGTAGTTTAGAACCTTAAAACTATCCGTTGTTAGCCCTACCTTGATAAATAGTCAACAAATTGAGTAAGCGGAAAGTCCCACTTTCTAAAAATCAAGAGCATTTCACTCCCCGCTTGCTTCAGCTTATTGCCCTCACCTCTAATAACCTGAGGAAGAGTAAATAGCTGTAGATAAATCCAAGCATATACCTGAAACAGAGAACTTACTGCCTGTGAGTAGAAGAGGGAATGAGGACTGTCAAACCTTGTTTTAAATTCTTTTTTGCTAAAGAAAATACCATGCATTGGGGTGGCTTAAACAATGGGAATTTATTGGCTCATGGTTTTGAGGTTAGGAAAGGTCCAAATCAAGACATCATCAAAGTGATGCCAAAGACTGGTGTTCTGGGGTTGACTGCTGGATGACCCTTGGTCAGAAGGTCTTCTTGTCACATGGCAAGGCACACGGCAGTCTCTCCTGGCCTCTCCCTTCTCTTCTGGGTTCCATTGGCTTTCAGCTTCAGGTGACTTCCTCTGTGGCTTTTTTCTCTTTGTGTGACATTCCCTATAAGGGCTTCAGTAATAGGATTAAGAACAATCCTGGGCCATCAGTTTATTTGAGGTAACCTCATCAAAAGTTCCTATTTACAAGAGTTCACACCCACAAAAATGGATTACGTTTAAGCACATGTTTTTCTGGGATATATAGCTCCAAACCACCACAGTCCACCTTCTTGATCCTAAGAGACATGTTCTTTCCACATGCAAATTACATTGTTTCTAACACAACATGCCCCAAAGCCTTAAGCCATTCAGTAACAATGATAAGTAAAAAGTCTCATTAAAATCAGTTATGGGTGTTGTTCTATCCCAGGGCACAATACCCCTTTGTTGGTGGACCTGTGAAATCTAGAAAACAAGTTTTATGCATCAGAGGGGCAGGCATAGGATAGATAATCCCATTCTAGAAGGGAGAAATTGGCAGGAAAATAGGGGTCATGGGTCCCAAACAATTCTGAAACACAGTAGGGCAAACTCCGTTAGATTTCAAGGTCTTAGAGTCATCTATCAATTGATGTTTTATCCTTCATGTCTGGAGCAGCAGCCCCACCCCTTCCAAGTGTTTGTGCAATGGCCAAGCTCTTACTGAACACTGGGGTGAGGGATCTACCATCTCTGAGCATCAGGGTGGTGGCCAGGCTCTCTGTGAACACTGGGACACAGACTCCACCATCTCTGAGCATTGGGGTGGCAGGCATGCCCCCTCTAGGCTCCAGACAAATGGGTGGGCCTGCTCTCTTAGCCCAAGGAGATCTATTCAGTGTAGACCTCAGCTTCCATGGTTCTGTCCTTGAACATTGAACATTCTTCCTTCAATTCATCCCTTCTCTGTCTCTTCCAGTCCAGGATACCAGTGGTTCTACTCATACAAATTTCACAAAAAGCTTACTGACTTCATGTGTACTTCACAGATATCCAAACTATCAGACAATAGAACTTTCCACAGATCTTTCCTGCATAACTGCATTTCTAACCCTGACTTCCACTGAAATGGTTGACTGGATCCATGTTCAGTTAAACCTTCACATGGAGCCCTATACTCCAGGGACCCACTTTCCAGAAGCTCAGGGAGGTCCATGATAGAGCTGTTTCTGGCACCAGTCTCAGAGCATACTAACTGGATAGGCTCAGAATTTTCCAACCATCAATTTCTGGTTTCTTTGTGTTTAAGAGTTCAGTTTTCAGCTTGTTCCTTTCCTCTTGCATTTTAATATAAGCTGCAAGTAGAAACCAGGATACATCTTCTACATTTAGCTTGGAAATCTTCTCAGCTAAATATCCAAGTTCATAGCTTTCAAGTTCTCCCTTCCATCTGACATCAGAACTCAGTTTTTTCAAGTTCTTTACCACATTAAAACAAGGATCACTTTTCTTCCACTTTCCAATAACACATTCATCATTTCCTTCTAAGGCCTCTCTCGAAGTACTTTTGGCATCCATATTTCTACTAACAGTCTCTTCAAAGCAATCTAGGCTTTTTCTATCAAGCACTTCAAAATTCTTCCAGCTTCTACCCATTACCCAATTCCAAAGCCATTTCCATAAGGTTTTTTTTGTTTCGTTTTTTGTTTGTTTGTTTGTTTGTTTTTGGTATTTGCAATAGCAGCACCCCATTCTCCTGGTACCAACAGCTCTTTTAGTTTCCTCATTGCTAAAGTAAATACCATGCAATGGAATGGCTTAAACAATGGGAATTCATTGGCTCACAATTTTGAGGCTAGGATACATCCAAATCAAGGTGTCATAAGGTGATGTTTTCTCCCAGAAGACTGTGGCTTTCTGGGGCTGGCTGCTGGGTGGTCTTTGGTCCTTGGCTCCTCTGTCACATGACAAAGCATGTGGAAGTGTCTTCTGGGTTCCACTGACTTTCAGTTCCTGACTGCTCCCTCTGGCTTGCTCTCTCTCTGTGACCTTCCTTATAAGGCCTTCAGTAATAGGATTAAGACCCAACCTGGGGGAAGTGGCTGTGGCTCAATTGGTTGGGCTCCTGTTTACCATATGGGAGGCCCTGGGTTCAATTCCTGGGGCCTCCTGGTGAAGGCAAACCGGCCCGCATGGCGCGATGAGCGAGCTGGCGCAACAAAGGGAGACAAGCAGACACAGAAAAATGCACAGCAAATGGACACAGTGAGCACAAGCAGCAAGGGGGGCATAAATAAATAAATAAAAATAAATCTTTAAAAAAAAAAAAGACCCAACCTGGGCTATCACCTTATCTGAAGTAACTTCATCAGAAGATCCTATTTACAAGGGTTCACACCCACAGGAGTGGATTAGGTTTAAGAACACGTTTTTCTGTGGTACATAGCTCCAAACAACCACAAACCTTACAACAATTTGAAGAGAGAAAGAGTAGTTTAATTGAATGTATTACAATCCAGCATGCTCCAAACAAAAATGGCTTTGGAACACAATGGGAAAATGTCGATTCTGTGTCCTAAACCTCTCACTGGGCAAGTCGAGCCCAAAAAGCATGAGGGTGGGGGTAAGCAGTAAAGGAGTAAGAGTGAGATATGAAGGATAAAGCATAACCCACCCCACCCCCCTTCACACACACACAGGCATGGTGTTTAATGATTACAGAAAATGAACAAGGAAGTTCAAATTGTTGTCCAGAATTCCTTATAACATGACTTCAACCTTTTGAAATTCCCATTTCCTCCATCTGTGAAATCACATCCTTCCTACTTCTCTCACGGAAACAATTGCCAAGTATTGATTCTTTGTTGAGGGCTTTGAACATGAAGGATTTATAAATAGAAGATACTATTAAGGTCATATTATACCCTGGGGCTAGTGAAGCTGCTTTTCTTTTTCCCTTTTTCCTCTTTTTGGTCCACATGAATGCTGGCTTCTTGCTTCTCCTTTCCTAGTCCCATTGCATCTCAAACCACCCAATACCTATTTCTTATTCACATTCTCTGATCTGTGTTTAGTAGTAGGAGGCTTTTAAAATGTCAGGCAGCTTTTAATTCCATCATTTTGCCATAGGAGGGATGAAAGGGAGCCATAACTATAGCAGGAGAGATTCGAGTTCCATACCCTCAGGGGCAGAAATAGCCAGCCAGTCACCAGACCCATTTCCCCTTCTTTTTGGGCCTACAGTTAGAATAAAATTTTCCAGCCTGTCTTCTGAGAAGGACCCCCTCAACGGTCATCCTCCATGCTTTTTTTCTCCTTACCCTAAATTCATGCTGAAATAGCACAGCAGACAAAAGCAATGTCTTGAAGATAGCAGAGCCATGGAATGGAAGGAATCTAGGCATCTGTATGACTCCATGGAGGAGAGAAGCCCACCAATCAGGAACACCTATTTTGGGTTTTATATGAGCAGGGAATAAACTGTACTTGTGTTTGAACACCAATGCATTTGGCATTTTTTTGTTACATCAACTATTTTGGCCTAATTAATAAAGTCTGCTTCCACTAAAAAGAGACTGGTAGGAAGGAGGCCATGGCTAAGAATTTGATCAGATTAAAAGAAGGCTCTAATGCCAGCAAACACCATGATAGGCATATTGTTTGAGAAAACAGAGATCCTATGTGATTCTCTGAAATGCCAAAAAATTAGATCAAAGAACTACCTAGTTCTGCATGACAAAACAAGATTACTTTACATGTTGCTGGAGTAATCCAAGAGTGATGAGGAGACTTGGGAATGCACATGCTGAGGTTGAATATAAAAATTTGGAGAGACGAGAGGGAAATACTAGAGAGAGGATGAACTGGAATAATGTGACAGTAGTGAGGGTACCCATCACAATCTTTCAGGGGTAGGACAGGCTACAGGATTGTAAGAACATAAGAATCTTAAATTTTATGTCCTTGGCTTTTTCATAATGTAGCATAGCTCCCTTCCTTGTATTGGGATCTCTTAAGGAAATGAACAAAAATATGCTGTGGACACATTTGGTTCACACCCAGCCCACAGCAGAAGAACAAGGACAGGTAAGATGCATGTGACAGCAAATATTCTTCAGAAACCTGCAATCTAGGAAGAAGAAAAGTAGGAAAGAGATGTAAGAATCCTTGGGGATAATGGAAACATGCTGGGCTTTCAATTATGGTAGAAACTAGTAATGCAAAGTAATCTTAAACACTGGCTCTGTAGTTTGATTGCCTATTATGTAGTCCAGGTGTTACCAGGTCCTACCTGTGTGACTTTGGGTAAGTTAATGTATTTCTCCATGTCTCAGTTCCCGACCCTGTAAAAAGGGTAATAATGCTAGGACCTGCTTTTTGTAGTATTGTGAGAAATAAATGAATTTAAAGATAAGTGCAATTAACAGTATCTGGCATATAGTAAGCCTTCAACAGACTTTATACTTGATCTTAGCCAAAAAGCTGAAAAGTGATCAAACAGATTATATATATACTTATTATTAATGTATAAATTATTATTATTATTATTACTATTCCATGTGGAAGATAACATAGTCAAATCAGGAATTAGTGATGGGCAAAGCTTTTAGAGTACATAATTTTATGAATTAATTTATGAAACTGTGACATTTATCTACAACTATTATAAGTGAGTGTAAAATTAGTTGACTGAACAAAATATATTGCCCAAAGAAACATTGTTAATATGAGGTTCTTTCTCACCAAAATGGCGAAAATTAAAAAGAGTGAAAATTCTAAGTGTTGGTAAGGATGTGGAGCAACTAGAATTCTTATATACTCACCTTAGAGATAAAATATGAAAAACCACTTTAGGAAAATGTTTAGCATTATCAAACAATATCACTCCTAGATGTATATTCAATAGAAATACCTGTATTTGTTCCCTAAAAATATTTTCATAAAGATGCTTATAGCAATATTATTTTTAACATCCTCAACCTGTAAAAACCCAAATGTTCACCAAGAATAAAATGGACAAATAAATTGTGGACTATTCATACAATGGAATACTACAAAACAAAAATGAAAAAAAATAGTCTCCTGTTATATACAACCACCTGGCCAAATCTCACAGAAAATGATGTTGAAAGAAAGAAGCCAGGCACAAAAAACTAGATATTATGTGTTTGACTGATATAAAATGAATATGTAGTGTTATGAATATATAATGAATATATAGTGTTGCATATACATGGTAAGATATACTGTTAGAGGTCAGGGAAGTAATGACCTTTGGGAGGGAAGGGTAGTATTTGGGAGGAGACATAAATGGGACTTTGAATAGCATTCTAGTTCTTTCCTTGGGAAGGGGTTGTACAGGTCTGTGCACTTTGTTATAATTCAGCAAACTCACAATTATGATTTGTGCCCTGTGTTATATTTCAATAAAAAGTTTTTTTAAAAGGAGAACACTCAATGTATTTTCTCTGACCACAGTGGAATGAAGCTAGAAATCAATAACAGAGGGAGAAGGGGAAATTTTACAACTATGTGGAAATTAAACAATGTACTCTTAAACAACCACTCAGTCAAAGAAGAAATCACAAAGGAAAGTAGGAAATATAAATGAAAACAAAAACACAACATACCAAAACTTATGGGATGTAGCAAAGGCAGGACTGAGAGGGAAATTTGTAGCTCTAAATTCTTACATTAAAAAAGAAGAAGGCTGTCAAATTAGAGACCTAACCTCACAACTGGAGGATCTAACAAAAGAACTAGTAAACTAAACCCAGAGTGAGCAGAAGGAAGGAAATAACAAAAATTAGAGCTGAGACAAATGAGATAGAGTTCACATAGCAAACTCTCATGTGAAAAATGAGTATGGTTAATATTGCATATATAAAACTGTTTTTCTTTGAAACAGAACAAATGTGCACTAATATTATAAGATGTTAATATCTGGTTAATACGTGGGCAAAAATACAACCAAAGAAAACTATGGACAGTCCTGCATAGTGATATATTAATAATCTTCTATCAATGGTAAAAAAAAAAAAAAAGAAATATGCCAAGTGAAAGAAACCAGACAAAAGTTACTACACATTGTTGGACTCCATGTATACAAAATATAAATACAAATAAATTAGACAGAAATAGAATAGCACAGCAGTTATGTATGGCAAGGGAAAGATAGATTGAGAGGTGACTGCTAGGGGATAGAGTTTTTTTGTTTTGTTTTGATTTTATTATTATTATTTTTGGGGTAATGAAAACACTCTAATATTGATTTGAAGTGATGAATGCACAACTCTATGATTATACCAAATACTATTAATTGTACACTTTGGATGGACTGTATGCTTTAAGAATACATTTCAATAAAATTGATTAAAAAGAAGAAAAGAAGAAAACTGTTAAATCAGAGATTTAACCTCACAACTGGAGGCTCTAGAAAAAAGAAGTAGCAAACTAAACCCAACATGAGCAGAAAGATGGAAATAAAGATTAGAGCTGAGATAAATGAGATAGAAAATTTAAAAAACACACACACTAGAGAGAATTAACGAAACCAAAACTTGATTCTTTGAAAATATCAACAAAATTGACAAATTTCTAGCTAGGCTGATAGAGAGAGAACACAAATAGCCAAAATCAGAATGAAAGGAGGACATTACTACTGGCCCCACAGAAATTAAGAAAAGATTATAAAAAGATACTATGAACAATTGCTTGCCCACTAATTAGATAACCTAAATGAAATGAACAAATTCCTAGAAACACACAAACTACTTACACTGACTGAGGAAGAAATAGAAGATCTCAATAGACCAAATAATAAGTAATGATACTGAATCAGTAATCAAAAATATCCTAACAAGAAACTTGCCCTGATCAAGATAGCTAGGTGAAATGTATCAGGGCTCCATCCCCCCACAGAAATTTTGAGCAACCAGCAAGAACTGGCAAAAACATCTCTCTCAATGCTCTAGGAAACAAATAATTGCAGTAACAAGACAAGTCCTGACTCAAGAAAAAGTATATGAAGGGAAGCGGATGTGGCTCAAGTGATTGAGTTCCTGCTTACCACATGGGAGGTCCCAGGTTGGTTCCCAGTGCCTCCTGGAGAAGACAAGCAAGACAGCAAGCTGGCGCTATGGGCTCACATGGTGAGCTGATGCAACAAGATGATGCAACAAGGAGACACAAAGAGGAAACACAATGAGAGAGACAACACAGCAGGGAGCAGAAGTGACTCAAGTGATTGAGTGGCTCTCTCCCACATGGGAGATCCCAGGTTCAGTTCCTGGTGCCTTCTAAAAAGAAGATGGGCAGACAGAGAACACACAGCGAATGGACACAGAGAGCAGACAGTGAGCACAAACAAAGCAGGGAGGGGATAAATAAAATAAAACCTTCTTTTAAAAAGTAGAAAAAGTATGTGAATGTTCTTTGCATCAAGAGGACTCTTAAACTCCTTCTTCCTTTGAATCTGGGCTGGCTTTTGTGACTTGCTTGACCAATAAAAGTGACATTCTGGGAAGGGATGATATGCCTGGGTTTCTTTAATACTTACTCTTAGAACACATACTCTTGGGTTGCTCTCTCTTGGAACCCAGACACCATGCTGAGAGAAGCTCAAGCCTCATGGAGAGGCCATGTCTAGGCATTACAACTGACAGTGCAGTTGACATTCAGCATCAACTGCCAGCCATGTGAGTGAGCCATCATACATATCCATCTCAGTCAAACCTTTAGCTCACTCCAGTCCCAGAGTCCATCCAATTGCAGCCAAAATGCAGGTTGGGTTCCTGAGGAAGCAAAATGTGAGACAGAAGAGTTCATTAGAGAATGTTTGGGGGATCAATAGCTTTGGAAGGGAAGGAAATTGTAGGAAGAAGAATTGGGCAAAGGAGAAGTTGAGCTGCTGTGCAACCTCATCATAAGATTTGCTGACCCTAAAGGGAGTTCTGAAGATGGGATGCCTTAACATTAAGAGGTCAGGGAGAATATTGGGAACCAGTAGAAAGCTCAAGAAAGAGTAACCAGTAAAATAAGAGATAAAGCAAGTCTATTATGCCAGACTTGGACCTGTAGACCCTCAACCCATCCCTTGCCCTTCTCCCAATTTGATCTGTATTGCAATGGGATTGATGGCTGCAGGCTGCTTTTCCAAGATTCTGGTGTTAGCTGGTTTCCAGATGGATTGAATTCATGGAGTAAACTGACCAGAAATGGAAGGGAGGGACAAAAGAAGTAAGCAGGGAATTTATCATTCTTCCTCTCTGGGGTGGTGTCTGTGATAGTGGCCATATCTCTTCCCTTGTTCCAGCTTCTGCCAAACAAGCCCCCCATGGTTCTAGCTTCTGCTGGATGACCCCAGCCCTCAGACTGTTCCACGACTTCCTCTCTTTTGTTCCTCCAGCTTAGACTGGTACTGTTTTTCGGCTGTTGCCAACCTCTGGGTTGCCTCATTATCTCCTATTTGGCTTTTCAGCTCCTTTGTTACCTGTGTAATCAAATCCCTGAGTTAAATTCCCTCTGGTCAAATACGAAAAATAGTTTCTGTTTTCTTTATTAAATCATGGCTGATCCAGGTGTCTTGGAAGCCAAGTGAAAAAAGTGTATCTAAGGAAAAAGCTGTGCCCAACACTGCTGAGAGGTCATGTAAGATGAAGTAAGATAAAGGCTGAGCACTGATTTTTGGCTTTAACAAAATGGAGACCACCAGCCCATGACCAGAGCAGTTTCAGTGGAGTGGTAGGCAAAAGGAAGACTGAAAGTCAGTGACCACCTCTGGAGATGTGGTAGGGCCAATTCCCCCCAAACGACTACCTAAAGGAAGACAGAGAATGGATGTGGGGGAATAACTACAACATCCACTTCCACCAGAAGAGAGGCAGAAGACTGAGGTGATAAGAGGGAACTCATCTGAGTAGAAGAGCCTAGGATCACAGTGAGAGACTTCAAGTGAATAAATCAAGGATTTAGGTATATGGGGAATCACACGCCAAAGCAGGTAGTTAAAGCTGCATAAGAGAAATTCAGAAGCTCTGGTTAAAGCACAGAAAAACTCAAAATCCCTTTGAGGAACACTGACTTTCTGCTTTCCCAACTTCATTTTAGGACTGGACAAAACAATTAACAGTACACTGTGAATGAATTTATTGCAGGAAGTTAGTATGAGCTGTTAAAATGTGTTTATCTGCAAAAACATTTTAGAAAACAACATATTTGTGCAGTGATTTCACATGAGGGAAGCTAACCCAAAGAAATAATCTTAAAAATGGAAAATGTTTAGGAATAAAGACAATTACTGAGCTATTATTTATTAGAGTAGAAATGTTGGAAACAAGTAGTTGTTTGAGAACTAGAGAGCCTGTAGGTAAACTATGGAGCTTCCACTTGGAGTACTGTTATGAAAACCATTAAAAGTATGGTTCCATACAAAGACAAAGTATAAAGTTTAATGTTCAGCATTTAAAATGAAGAATGCAACATCTATCTGCAGGGAAAGCTGCTTTCTTGTGATCTTTCTTATCCTATTACTGAAGCTTTTAATACATATATCATATCTCAGTACTTGGACCAACAAAGTTGCATATATGTCGTTGTCATATCCAGCTGCTGCTGTGATTTCTGGAATCCTATTTATATTGGTGAAAGCATTCATTCGCATGTTAATAGACTGAAAACTTTCACTGAAAAAATAAGGGGAAAAAGTATGTTGTATTAAATATATTTCTAATACAATTCTTGGTAGTCTTGGGGTAAAAAAACAGGGGAAGTAGTCTGACAGGGATTTTTGCTTTCAAATATATTACAAATTCTCTTGAATGGAACTGTCCACAAATCTCTCAATCCAGAATCAACACCCTTTTCTAAACTTCTCTGTTGTTCTGAAACCTTAATGGATAGCATAAGTGTTATGCTTTCTTTATATTTTGGAGATTGTGTTCTAAAGAAAGATAAAGTGCTTTCAGACATTAAGTTAAGCTCAGAAGAATGTCAATGTCAACCAGTATAATAATTCTACAAAAACCAACAACAAAGAAATATTTGGGATTCCATCATAAATGAGGAGACTTGAACAGTAATCATGGGGTTCTTTTGCTACCTTTTAAAGTTAACCAAGAAGTATCAACCAACATTATCCTCTTGGCTTTGATCACAACAAGAAAACATTCCAGACATCTTAGGAAGACAAGGAATGAATGTCTAAGCCTTAGTTCCTCTTAAATTCCTCAAATGATTTTAAAAGATGAATAAACAGTGGATATGTTGTTTTGGTAATCCAAGAGATTTCTTAGCAGGTATGTAAATGTTGTCTCCAAAATTTTGTATTTACCAATCCCTCAGGTCAGGCATTAAATTTTCTCCTATTCATAATAGTTCTTAATCCTCTTCACCTACTTATAAATTAATGATAATCCTAACAGTTTCAGGACTTAATAGCACATTGGGTTTAAAAATGAGGCCTAATTGAATTAATATATATGAAGCACTTCGAATAGTGCTTGGTGCATTGTACATACTTAATGAAGTGTAAGTTGTAAGTATAATCAGTGACCTTTGTTTCTCAAAAACACATGTTCCAGGAAATTCTTTGGAGATGATTATACCCACCCTTCAAGATAATGTGGTAGGATAGATAATCTCCCTAGTTCATTTAAGTGAACATCTGGTCAAGTTTTCATTCCAAACAATATCAGTCGGAATGAACCAGGCAGATCATGACTAAATAAGACAAACATTGCCTAATTCTACTGTATTGCTGACCAAAAATGTTTTTCCCCTTCTGCTCAGAGCCAGAGACAATATTACTACAGGGTGGTAATTCATATCACTGCACAGACAAGAGTGTTTAAGCTAAATACATGGATTCCATCTACAAATATATGATTAAATAATTTTTTAAGAGCAGAAACTTACAACACCACTCATGCACACCAGAAATCTATCCACTACGTCTTAACTAATATGTGATCATTTACTCTTTCACAGAAAAAAGATGGAGCTGTTAGGGTTGATCTTCAAATGGTAAGCTTCCCTGAAGTTGCATGCATTTCTGTAAAATTTAATGCCTTCTTGGGCACATATTATCATTGATGCCCCATAGATTCTGAAAATGACATAGACCCCTTTGCGCCATGGAATTTAACTAAAAATCATAGAGATAAGGATATCTTAGTGGTTGTCTCTTTTCCAATAATCACATTTCAGAGAGGAGATAATTTAAGGATGAAGAGGAAAACTGACTTATTTAAGGTCATATGGCAAATTCAGGGTAAAACTGAGACTAGAATGGGATCATCTATCTCCTAATACAAGACATTTCCCACTCTCTCCATGCTTCTTCAAACTCCACTGCCTGCAATTATAGAAAAGAGGTCTTGGAACATTGACTTCCAGAGAATTATAAGCCTGAATTTCTTTCTTCTATTTGCCACTTGGAAAAATGAACCCAAACTTCAGTTTTCCATCCTGCCCATATGAATGTCCTATGTAGAGTGTTTGGCACTCTGAAATATAAATCAAGTTGTGAATTTGGAAAAAAAAAGCAACAAGATTTTGTACAAGGAATAATTATATCTATCTATTTTGAAGATTTAGGATGGGTCAGACCTTGGGCTAAATGCTTTATAGGGATTGCTTTGTTTTATGTTCACAAGAACCCAACAATGTAGTTATTTTATTACTCATCTTTGATAGTTGAGGAAAACTGAGACTTAGAGAAGTTAAGTAAATTGCCTAAAGTCACACAGCAATGAAGCATCAGGGTTTGGCAGTCTTAATCCCAAGCCTGTATAGAAGGTTTTTCCTGATGGGAGGCTGTCGCTACCACTGGCAGCTCTATCAGCATTTCTAATTGTTCTTCTACTTCTTGTTTTAGATTTCACAGGAATATACTCTGGGTTTGTTGCCATGGTGCTGTTATTTTCCAGTCTTCTGCTTTATTATTTAACAAAAACTTATGCAACATTTATGTGCATAAGTGATATATATATATGTGTATATATATATATATATCACATATATATTCATTTAATCGTCACCACAAACCTATGAGTTAGGTAAAATTAATATCCCTGTTTTATAAATAAGGAAACGGAGGCATTTGTGTTACTTGCCCAAAGACACACACCTAGTAAATGGTGGACTTTACCACAAAATTTCATCATTTCAATGTACTTTTTTTGTTAAAGCAGGGGAACCTTATTTTTCAAAAGAAAACTTTAAGCAAAGTTGTTCTGATTGAAGGGAGATTGGAGGTTCCAGATTCCTGTCCTTTTACCATAGTAACATTTGAGGCATACCAAGTGTAGCCGTTGGGCAATTTGATGTAATTATGAACTCCAAAAATATATATTGGATTATGCTTGTAAACTGATCTGTTCATCTGGGCATGATTAAGTTATGATTAGGGCGTTGACTGGGCCAAGTCAGTAGGGTGTTGAGCCCCACCCCTTGGTGGGTAAGGAATAAAATATAAAAGGCATCACAAAGAAGAGAGATGCAGCAGTTTTGAGTAGTAGTTTTGATGTTGAAGTTTTGACGTTGGAGAGAAGGCCCCGGGATATAGATGAGCCATTTGCCTGAGAGTTCACATCTGGCCTTGTGGAGAGAAGCAAAGCGCAGAAAGCCTAATAGTCTACTGCTGACCTTGTGGAGGAAACAGAGGAGCTAAGCCCAGAGAGAAACAAAGCCGCTGGAAGAGAGGAACCCAAGAAGCCTGAACCATGGCAAATGTTGGCAGGTGTCTTGCTGCAACATGTGGCAATGGACTTTGGTGAGGGAAGAAACTTATGCTTTATGGCCTGGTACCTGTGGACTTCTATCCCAAATAAATACCCTTTATAAAGACCAACCAATCTCTGGTATTTTGCATTATCACTCCTTTGGCTGACTAATACACCAAGGATCACAATTTGAAAATCACTGCTTTAGAATGTGCTGAGATATTTTTTTCTTCCCCAATTATTATCTGTTCTCAACCCAAAGGCACTGGGTTACCACAAGCAATAACTTGTAGATGATTGTGCAACCATTAAAAGTGATGATTATAAGGAGTATGTAATAATATGGCAAAGTGGCTACAGTGTATTAAGTGGAAAAAAAGAACACAAAATTGCATGCAATGTATTATTATAACTGTGTATAAATCTTTTGGCATCTATATCTTGGAATGGCTGTGTTAGAATATTGCAATTACGTATGATTTTTTCTTTTTGAATTGTTACCTGAGGATTTTTCTCTCATCAGTAGTAAAAGCAACCACACCAAAATACCAAAACAAATAGTCCCAAGAAAGGACTTAGGATTTAATCTAAAGGAAGGACTCTTTTGTTGTGGTTGTACTATCAGGACAGTAATTCTTCTCCAGATTATATTTTTGGGACATCTGTCACATAATAATCTATTAGCATTTGGCAGATTATTTTAGGGACATTGCTCTTGAAAGTTAATTAAGAGCTAGATTGACTGATTTATGCCCATCCTCTTTTTTTTTTTTAGAAGGTTCCTGTATTTTTATTTTACATCTTTTTTAAATATATATTTTATTTTTTTACAGAATATTTAGATTATATAAATGTTACATAAAAAAAAAAGAGAATGGATTTACTGGTATTCTGTTATAGACATATTGTGATTCAAACAATGGAAGAAATTACAACATTAATGTGGAGCCAGTGGCCACTGGAAACTTTGGGGACAGGGAGAGGGAAAAGCAGTTGTAATACAGGGACTTTTTCAGGACTTGGGAATTATCCTGAGTGACATTGCAATGACGGATATAGGCCATTTTATATCATCATATGGCATGCAGAACTGTGTGGGAGAGAGTGTGGTATACAATGTGAACTATGGTCCATGCTTAATGGCAAAGCCCCAGGATGTGTATATCCATTGCAGGTGAAGTGCCACACTAATGAAGGATGTTTATGTGAGAGATGTGGGAGGTGGGGCATATGGGAATTCCTATAATTTTTGTGTAACTTTTATGTAATCTAAGTATCTTTTAAAAAATAAAAAAATTATTAATATTTTTTAAAATGTTACATAAAAATATAGGGGATTCCCATATGACCTACTCCTTACACCTCCCACATCTTCCCACATTAACAACATCTTTCATTAGTGTGGTACATTTGTTACAATTGATGAAAACATTTTGGAGCATTGCCACTAAGCATGGATTATAGTTTACATTGTATTTTACACTCCCTCCCACACAATTTTGTAGGTTATGAGTGCCCATCCTCTTTATAATATCATTTAGCCTTTAAAAGTACTAGGTATGGTGAGTTTATGACATGGGAAATATTTACATCACAATGGTGAGATTAAGAGTAAAGCAAAATATAATATTGCATATATAGAATGATCACAGTTACTATTATACATTTTAAGAAAGTAATGCATAGGAATAATGCACAAAAGAAATACACCAAATTATTAAGATTGGTTTTGTTAGGAACAGAGAGATTGCATAATTTTTCCATCTTTTGTTTTCTTGCATTTATCAAATGTTCTGCAATAAATTTGAATTACTTTTTAGTGGGTAGCTATAAACTTCAGTTTAAAAATTAATCATGAACTTAAAGTAAAAAGCAAGAGAAGCTACATTTCATTTTAGAATTCTAGAGTGGAGGAAATTGTTCAGAATCTTTTATTTTTCATTTCTCCCTCCCTGGAAAAATGGGAGACTTCGAGGGAGTGGTACAAAGATCATCCAGTCTAATGCGAATATTCTCACTGTCCTGATTTTGTGATAATCAGGGTAGGCTAAACATTCGCTATATTAGAAACCATGCATGTGTCCCCAGACCTAGTTTTTCTCCCTAGGTCTGGTTTTTGGAATGCTGGTGATAAACTAAGGCTGATTTATTATATGACCATCCTGTATAGGAAAAGACTGTAACTTTGGGTATCTTTGGTCACCCTTAAGAGATATAACATGGGTACAGATGTGGCTCGGGTAGTTGGGTGTCCATCTCCCATGTGAGGGACCTGGGTTCAATCCCTGGGACCTCCCAGTAAAAATAAGAAAAAGAAAAATATAGAAGGCACGTGGGTCACCAGGCCCAGTGCACAGGTGCACCACCATGCCCCACAAGCAGGTAAGCCATCAGGCCCCATGAGCATGTGAGCCGCCAGGCCCTGTGAGCCATGCATCAAGATGATGATGTAACAGGAGAGTGACACAAGGGAGAGCCAAGATGAGACGCACTGAAAAACCAGGAACTAAGGTGGTGCAGGCAGTGGGATGCCTCTCTCCCATATCAGAGATTCTGAGGATCGAATCCCATTGAAGACAGGAGGAGAACGATGAGAAGAGAGGACAGGAAACAGACACAGTCACCTAGAGAATGGACACAGAAACAGCAAAAATGGGAGGGGGGGTGGTAAAAATGGATAAAAGTAAATAAATAAATAAATCCTTTAAAAAATGTATAGGGGAGGAAGATACGGACTATAGTTAGTAGTAATACTTTGACGATGCTCTTCCATGATTTGTTAACAAATGTTTCACAACAATGCAGGGTGCCTGTGTGGGGGGAGTGATGCATGGGAGCCCTGTATGATGTTATGCATGTTTGTTTTGTAAGTTCACGATGTTCACTGAACACTTGTAGTTTATGTATGTTCATGTATGAGTGATATACTTCAATAAATTGTTTAAAAAAACAAACAAAAACAAACAAACAAAAAAAGATCATCCAGTCTAAAGGTGGCCCTCAGATTTCTCAGAGCTATATAGGTCTTGGACCTGGGTTCGTCTTGGTATCAAAAAAGGAGTGTGTGCCTTCTCTACTAAGCCTTTTTGTGTTTTTTACTTTGTTTTTAAATCCAGCTCAGCTTCAGAGATCTTACAAAAACCAGACAAAGAAAATATCATATTAATTGTATTTTCCATTTGAGACCAACAGCAACAAGTCTATTTAGGAACCACTTCCACTGTCTCAGTCTCCCAGACCTGGCTGGTCATCAGAACAACTTGGGAGCTTTTGAAAATAATCGATTCCTGGGCTCACAGATTATACTTCAGTAGACAAGGGGTGGGGTCTTCTCCAGTTTGTTTAAGCAAAGACCTGTAACCAAGCCAATTAAAACAACAACAACAAAAACACCACCATCCTAGGACACCCAACCATCTCCAATTTCTGGGACTCTCCTTCTTATAAGACTGAAAATCGCCCCCCACCCCCACCCCCACCCCCAGGAAACCTTTCCGTTCTCGGCAAAGTGGGATAGTTGGTCACCCTACACATCAGTGGAAGTCAGGACCTAAACTTGAATCACTTTTTATCATGGTGCAAACCCAGAGAAATGAGAACTGACAAGAATGGAGTGAATACCTTTGAAGTGTATAAATGATCTCTTTGTGGAGCATTGAAACCAACAAAATGATCACATGTGAAAAAGGAAACCACTTAGTTTTTCTATCTTTAACTTTCTGAACGTTTCTCTTTCTCAACGAACATTTTATTGAAGAGAATATGATAGGGTTTCTTAGCTGTTCTAACTCCAGTCTAAAATGCCTCTTAGAAATAGGTTAAAAGAATTATAATTTTATCCAAAATGTAGGTCCAATCCCCAGACAGCATGGATAAACATTGCCCTTATTTTTGTTTCTTTCTTTTCAACTTTCCAAACCCAAACATGAACAAGAAGGCTTTCTTTCAAAGTTTGGACTGGAATTAAAATGTTTGGGTCACATGTTCCATCTGTTGAAGTTGGAAAGAAGTAGGATATAATTCTTGGATTATATTAACTTCTTCATTCTTTGTTCAATAATGATATAGTTGGAAGTATGGAATGAAATTCTTGAGCTTTAACAATGGGATGACTGATGTTTATTATTTTAGAGATTTATTCTATTATGATGATTACACATTGAGCCATGAGAAGTTACACAACTTTAACCAAACTTTTTATAAATATAGTGAAAAGTGATTTTTCTTGTGCTTTCTCCAACCATTCATAGTGTGGGGCAAAAACTGGCCAAATAGTTATTTTTCAATCATTATCCCAAACAAGGCTATGTTATTTTTCCAGTGAAAATAAAAGACTATTATTTTTACCTTCTTTAACTCTGTGTTGAGGAAGTTCTAAAAGGTATGGTTTCATAACAAGTCCTATTGACCTTCATTTCCAGTGTAGAATATTTGGTATTCTACAAATACCAAGTTGGCTTGTAAAAATTTAATAACGTTGGCTATGTTTTCAAGTGTCTTACTTTAACAATAGGCTTTCTCCCCAGGATCACAGAGCAAGTATCTGCTGTGCAGTGAGCCTGTCTTCCTAGCTGGGGTGAAAGAAAATCAAGAGATGGCAATACTGTGGATAAGTCGAGCTGGCCAGTGTGTAATCAGCAGGCATTTGTGTAGTAGTTTAGCACAATTCAAATTCAGGCTTTCCCTTTCACTAGCTCTGTATCCACAAGCAAGTTATTTTGCCTTTCAAAGCTTCAGTCTCCATCTGTAAAATGGAGATAATAAAACTGACCCCATAGAACTTTTGTGTGGCTTGAATGAAACAAGCAAAGACTTAGTGAGGCATGTGCTCAGTCAGCACTGGCTCTGATGTGGTTCTTTCTCATTCACCATGCTCCAGCCACATGGGGTTGATTAGTTCCTAGAATGGACCACCTGTTCTGTTTCATCCTTGGGCCTTCACAGATGCTATTCCATCTGCAGAAAATGCTTCCCAGCCTTTCATCTAGAACTGATGTATAGTAAGCCCTTAACCAAATGTTAATTATTATTACTAATATCGTTATTATTTAAAACCTAAAGTCATAAAGCAAGTAAATGGGGGAAAATATAGTTTTATAAAATAATGGCATTTATTGTCAATGGATCTTCCCACCCATAATTGCAAGTAATTAGCAGGATGTTTCATGTAGAGTTGATTAAATTTCAGTCATTCGTAGACTAATTTCATGTTTTTACCATATTTATACAATATTCATACTATTGTTTACCCTGATTTTCTTTATATTGGTTCACTTCTTTGTCTAAGTTGTTTTGAGGAAATATTCAATCACAGCCATTAGATGGAAAACAGTTTTTGGGAACTACTAATCTAGTTCAACTCTCTCTTTTCCAGTTCAGGAAACTAAGGCCAGGAGAAGGAAAGGAACTTGCCATAGTCTTATACCAAGTATATACCAAAGGCATATCGATGACAATAATTCAGACCTCCTGCTTCTCAGTCTGCATTCTCTCTAGTATTGCATACTGCATCATGTGAGTTTAAACAGTTTGATTGTCACCCTTGGAAGGGCCTGGCAGAATAATCTGTAGTTATTTTTAATGACTTATAAAGCTAACAAAGGGACCTCCCTGTGGTAACTGTTTTTAACAGAAAGATAAAGCCCTTATCCGAAGGAATATAGCATAATTCAGAAACAGTGAAAGACCAGTGACCTTCTTTCCCATCTCTTAAGATCACACCTGTTTCTAACAACTGAGCTTCTACCAACAAGCAAAAACATTAACGTTAATAAGAACAAATTTCATCATTGCAATAATAATATTGCAATGGAAAAGCTGCTGCTTTAAAAAAAAAAAAAACAGCTTTGTTGAGATATAATTCACATATCCTACAATTAAAGCACACAATTCAATGTTTTTAATTTATTAACAGGGTTATGCAATCATTACTATTTTGTTCCCCCTAAAAGAAACCCATTATCTGTCGATCCTCATTCCTTCCCAGAACCCAGTCCTAGTATAAGCAAACACTAACCTATTTTTTGTTCCTGTACAGTTGCCTATTCTGGATATTGCATGTAGACAAAATAATATATTAAGTTGTGTTTTTTTTTAACTGTCTTCTTTCTCTTAGCTCATTGTTTTCAATGTTCATCCATGTCATAGTATGTACTAGTACTTCATTTCTTTTTATTGTTGAATAATACTCCATTATATGGATAGATGGCATTTTGTTTATCCATTCATCAATTGATGGGTATTTAGGTTGTTTCTACTTTGGAGCTATTACCAATTATGAAAATTCATGTACAAATTTTTATGTGGGCATAAGTTTTAATTTGTATTGGTTGCATACATCTACAAGTGGAATCACTGTGTCATATGGTAATTCTATGCAAAGCTGCTGGCTTGCCTGCCCTAAATCCTTGACTTCCCATTCTAGTAACAGCCCTTCTTTTCCTTCCTCCATTTTTTCTGCATACTTTCTCCCTCTCTGTCTACAGTCGTGGTGGAATTCTCAATCAACTTACCAGAACCTCCCCTGGCCAAGAGGAAAACATGTGATCTAAGTCACATCAACAAGATGCTCTCACTAGTAAATTACCCTGCTTTTGTTTTTTTCCTTAAGCAGGTCAGAGGTAGTTTTGATGGCTTGTAACCACATTTAGCTACATCTTGAACACTTCCTTTGGATAAACAAAAACTCATAAATATTTGCTACCTAAATCTGGTCTTTCTCCTGATATGATTTAGTCAACTCCAACTTTCTCTCCACAGCATACCATCTAAGAGGTAAAGGGAAAAACACCCTCCCTCCATGTCCTGATCCCAAGAAAGAGGTCTGAAACAAGTTTCTAAACTCACCTTACGTCCCAAGGACAAACGTGCATATGCTGGAGCCAGCGGCAAAATGGTTCTTCTTTCTTGGTCAAGTTATAATCCGAAAGTTTGCAGCAATATGGTCCCTACTCTTTCATGTATGCAAAAAGAATGCTATTAAAACAAATTAAGGGTTTGTGTGTCTGCATCCTATATTAACCCAAAGTGTTCTTTAAACCTGAGGATTGGGCCTTGAACTCTCTTCCAGCTGTGAAAGACAACATGCACGATTAAGGAGATGAGTTTTTCCAGGCTACTGCAAAAGGGAGAATGTTCATTAATGAGGAACATCTCAATGAAAAGGAAAGGGGCCTGTAATTTCATAGAGGGAAGCAAATAAATGAAAACTGAGAAACAATGGAGGTGGGTCTTAACAGAATCCTATGGAGAAGGGTGGTTCTTTAGGGTTAGCTCTTTCCCAGAACAGAACGGGGTGGGAAATTTCTTTCTAGGAGAACAAGGCTTAGATAAAGTTCAATTTCCTTCCCTCCCTCCTTCCTTCCCTTCCTCCCTCCCTCCCTCCCTCCCTCCCTCCCTCCCTCCCTCCCTTCCTTCCTTCCTTCCTTCCTTCCTTCCTTCCTTCCTTCCTTCCTTCCTTCCTCCCTCCCTCCCTTCCTTCCTCTCAGTTAGAAAGCATACAGTGAGTATCTGTTTTTATGCTGAGACCAAAGCTCTGAGCTTAAGATAGAAGACGCTGTTTTCAAGGTCCTTGTTAAAGGAAAGAGAGCATAGTCGGTAACTTGAGGGAACACTTGGTGTTGAGACTGTCTCCCTCTGACCTCCTCATTCTCATTCTTTTCCTTCCTAAGTCCCTCCCCTCTCTTGGTCTCTATGCTTTGGATCAAGATGCCCCTCTGTCTAGATGGTACTTCTATATTGTCCTCCTAGGAAATTGTCCTCTCAGGTCAGTGTAAATGCCTTTTCTTCTAAAGACCTTTTCTAGATTCTAATGTAATGCACAAAGCGACATGGGAGGCTTTAGTGGTCCTATCCCATTCATTGATAGTTTATCTTTTCTTAAGTTTATGTAAAGTGTTATCTAGAAGCATCTTCAGGATAGCCTTCAGCCCCATCTTCCAACTAAATGATTTCCCCTAAATGCCTCCTATATAGAAATTCTGTTAGGTGTCTAGGGCTAAGTGAACTTTTCCTTCCTTTATTATATTCTTTAACAATTTACCTTACTGAAATTAAATATGTCTGCTCTGGTAGCTTGTGAACCAGTTTTTATTCTTATGTCTGTCTCCCAAAATGCCTTTTACACCTATCAGGTGTAAATACACAAATCTTTCTGGATTTGAGGAGCAAGGTAGAATTGTAAGGATTGTAGAGAAAAAAACTGTGCTTCTGTGGAAAACCGTGCATTATCTATAGCATGCAATTCCAGTTGATAAAATGAAAACATTTCATCCAATTTAGGATATCACAGCTTTATTGATTTATTCATGAATCAGGCAGCATCACATTCTAAAAGTAGAAAGGAGGTCCTCTGAGGGAGTGAAAAAGGTTAGCTCACATAGGGCTACCACCGAAGCAAGTGAGGAAATGTTCTGATTGCCTGATAATAAGTTTCCGTTTTACATAGGGAGCTCTTACTAAGTAAGGAGCAGATATACATTGATTATTATGAGATGCTTGCTCACTCTGATAAGCTATCTTGACTGGACCCAAACTAGTTTTATGTTGCTTATCTGCAGTTCTGTCCGGTGCCTTCCATTTTGGCAGAAAGCCCCTGCAGGTCAGTTGTTTTTGTCTTCTGGAAATGCCCTTCTCTGAAAGGGGTCTTTTCCTGGCAACGCCCAATGCAGGCAGCCATTTTTTTTACCTAACACAGTGTTAATGGATTTTAACTCTATGGGAGCTGCAACTCTGTAAGCTGAAGATAACTGATAGCGATGAAATATAATTCTATCCAGTGGAAGTACAACTGACTTCCCTTTACTACTGTAGAAGATACCAGTTTGCCTTACTTTGCATATTCATTTAAATATTCATGATCTAACGTGTATTTTTGACTGGCTATAAAATCTCTCTAGTTTCCTTATTAATGAGTTAAATAAAGTCTTTAATACTTGTTCAAATTTATATCTATATGAGAATCATGATTTTACTTCTTTTTGAAAAATTATCTTTTAATAAGATTGAGTTGCAATAACTTGCTAAGATCATCCCTGAGCTCAAGAGAAATTGAGTATAGTAGTTAAGAGTACAAGATCTGCAGTTAGACTTCCTGGGTTCAAGTCCCAGACCTACCACTTCTTTTTTTAAAGCTGTGTGACTTTGGGCAAGCTCTTATCCTCTAAGAGCTTGCCTTGGAGGGGAAAGATAAGCATGCTCATTTTATAGGGGCATGGCAAGGATTACATGATTTCCTTAAGCAATGTGAGGTATATGGTAAAGGTTCAATAAATATCAGCTATTAATATTATTATTTGATTAGGGTACATGTAAGTAAATTCTGGGTCCTTTTGAATATTATCAAGTTGAAGGCAGAAAGCAAAATTTTACAAATCAAGTGTCTTATTTATTCACAGCCAAAGTTCCATTTATAGGAGGACAAGTTGAAGTGATAAAAAGAGGTAGAATCAAATTCACTCAAGATATTATTCTGCAACTTTGTACCATTTTGCAAATAAAGCATTAAAATGTTAGTCCTGAGATTTTCAAACTAAATTAATTAATTAAATTAAACTAAATTAACTGACCACAATGAGTCCTTCCTGTTTATGCCTGCCTTACTCTTAATCCCCCCACCCCCAAGGCAGAAATTCTTAAAAATTTCCCCTCTGATGTGAAATAGAAAATAGGGCTGAGGCAAAATTATCAGGGACATTTTTATGTCATGAGATGTATTTCAAGGTCCCAATTTAGAATTCCTTTCCAGCCAATTACTCCTAAAGATCTCCGGTTTTGGCTGGATGATGGCAAAGCTCCTTTATGGCTATCTCTGATTGGATGTCTGGAGGACGAAGATAAGAAGGAGGATAAAGAACCCGGAAAAGGTAGAAGTAGAAAAAGGAAGTGTCAGATTGACCAGGGAAGTCGGACTGGGAGCAGGAGCATTTATCTGCATACATATTATAATTTGTGAGCTGAACTCTGTGGGGAGAAGTCATATCTCAGGAAAACAATCATAGTGCTTGCTTTTTTGGGGTGTGTATGTCGGGGAGGGGTGCTGTTTTTGTTTTGTCTTTATGAGAACAATAAAAAAATGTGAGAATAGTTTCACTTTTGAATTGTCTGTTTCTCTACCATGCCCATATCAAAAGGTTAGAGAAGAGAACCACATTTTTTTTTTTGCCTAAAGTGCCATGTTTCTTGATTGTGAATTTATGTACCCTTAAAAGGTCAACAGTAGGTAAATACTTGAAGTATATATAGCTTAAGTTTTTCTAGGGGGCTCACTTTTATTATCTACTTAAAAGGCTCAGAATTACCCAAGTTTTAAAACTCATTGCTCTAAAGGATTAAAATAATGGAATAATTTTATTATCTCTTCCAATCAGTGGGCAATAGGAGCATGCAATTGAAGAACTAATTTTGCCTCAGCATTTGTTGTTCCATCTTTCCTCTGAAGCCAACATCTGATGTGGGTGTGGTTCAGGGAGAGAGAGAAGGAGAGACAGAGAGATTCCAAAGACCCACAAAGAATATGTGATCATTGCAATTTCACAGGATAAGAGAACACTTTTTGAAAATCTCGTCTTTTCAGTGCCATAAAAAATAATGAGAAATTGGTTCATCTTTCACTTGAAGAAGTAAGTCTTCAAGGTCAACTGGTTAAGTGATGAGGACCACATTCATTCAAGTGTTGGATAATGTTCTAATTATTTAGAATGTTTAGAGGGATTTGTTCCCTGATGAGGCTGAAAGAATCACCACATTAAGGCTGTCAATGACTCATCGCAAAGGTCAGGGGGGAAAAAACTATTCCCCCTCCCCTACAGTACTGCAGAGATGATTGGATTCTTTCTCCCTGCTTTCAACCTGCTTCTGAAATGTCCTGACCTGGATAAAACAGAGGTCACACACATACAAAATGACCCAAATTTATTGTCCAGTTCAGTTCCTCTGTAGAGAGCAGAGCCTTATTTTTAAAATTTCAAATCATATTCTTAGCAAACCTTAAAAAAGGAGGTTGCTTTTGACCAAACAGTTTCATATTTAGGACTTTTTTTTAAACCTCTGAACAACTTAATCAGAATCTCTATGGGGAGGTCCTGGGCATCATTATTTTTTTAAAGTTCTCCAAGTGATTCTAAATCTGAGAACCATAGGTTAAAGTCAGAAAGATCTGGATTTTTAACACCATTTCAGCTTTTTAAGAGCTATATGATCCCATTATATGTCACTTTAGACTCTAAGTCTGTTTCATTATTTGTAAAGTGGGAACAAGCAAAAAAATATTGTATTAGGCATCAATGAATATGCAAAAGAAAACAAAAAAGTCAGACTTTTAAAATTGTTAATCCCTTTCTATCCTACAATAGACACTTGCTTCCACAATGAGTTATAAAAGAGACAAATACCTCATTACCATATTCAAATTTAATGAATTTAAAATAACTGGATTTTTTAGATGATTAATTCTGAGCAAGCATCTTTTCCTATTTGCTGAGTGAATAATAATAATAAATTTACAGTA
The DNA here is from genome assembly GCA_029593785.1 of Cabassous unicinctus. Lineage (NCBI taxonomy): Eukaryota > Metazoa > Chordata > Mammalia > Cingulata > Chlamyphoridae > Cabassous > Cabassous unicinctus. The sequence goes on along the minus strand of JAQZBX010012108.1, from coordinate 4,009 downwards.
AGCAAGTGATTCACATTCTACTCACACTCAGAGATTTCCTGGCAAGAGCCAATGCAGAGGATCAAGGCTTCTTGACTGGCTGCCTATTCATCCATGGGATTATTTTTCTTTGCAAATAAACCCAGCCACAGCAAGATGAATTCACATCCAGCTGAGACAATTGTCCTTATCACCATGCATCTTCTGGGAATTTTTCCCAACCCCTGCCACATGTCCTATGTCTCCTTTTGTAAAGATTTGAACAACCATTTTTGAGTACTTGCTCTGTGCTGGTCAATTTGTGCTAATTATTTTACATATATTAATACATTTAACCCTTACAACAGCTCTGTGAATGAGTTATTATTATCTTCATTTAACAGATGAGGGAACAGGCATTAAAAGGTTAAAAAACTTGCCCGAGGACCCAGCGAATGTTAAACATCTGGATCTGAATCCAAGTCTGTCTGGTTCTTAACCACTACACCAAATTCCTTCTTGATATTCACGATGAGTTAAGTCCTACACAGATTCTGCCCTTTGTTCCAAGTCAGATCCGAGTGCAACTGAGGAATCCCAGCTCAGATAACCTAAGCCCAACATTATCACTACTATAATAGCTTAAAGTTATTAAGTGCTTACAAAGCACCAGGTACTTTATATACTTTATTCTTCCTTTGTGCTACCTCTTCAAGATGGTCCACATGTATTTTTATTTTTCTATTTTTACACTCATGAATATTTTACACTTTCAAAATTACTTATATATATGTACTTTATATTCCCACACTGTCCCTTCTCCTCTGCTTGTAGGGCACTCTTTGCAGTTCCAAGAACCAGTCACGTTATCTCTTGCCCTCTGGCCTTTGGCATATAATCTTTTCTTCTTGAGGGTGTTCCTCCAACATCACTTTCCTTCTCTCAACTCATTCTTCCGAACCCAGTTTCCCTTACCCTCCAAAGATAGCTTTCTGCATCTCATCTCTAGGCTGATCCTTTCAGTAGTACTTAACAGGTTATATTTACATTTGCAAACTATTTGTCTCCCTTATGATACCAGGAGCTCCTATACCACAAGGAGTGGTACATCAGCTGGACATAGCAAGGGCCTACATATGGTAGATCCATAGGAAATATTTTTTGAATACAGGAATTAATTCCAATTTCTATATTCTCACTAAACTACCCAGGTTGTATCTCATGTCATATTTCACATCTCTGCATTACCAGCATCTGTGAAGTGGAATCAAAAGGCATTTTTTACAAAATGGAGGAATGTGTAGACCCATTTTATTTAATCAGTGCTTTTCTCATTTCCATCTAAATTACTAGCTTTCCCTGAGCTATTCTCAAGCTTTGCCTTATGACAGACATACAGACATTAGCTAAAATATTAGGTTTCTTCAGATTCAGAAACAGGTATAGGGAGACTTTGGATTAATTCAGTTGCTATGTCGGTTTTGGAATTTTTGCCCTTCTTCAAACACTGAACACAATTTCAAATCTTGGTAATTAATGTTAAAATGTAAAGAAGAGGTTTTAGGGCTCAAAACATAATAAAGTCAAAATAGAACACTGCACTGTAAGGATTATGTGTAGAATCTTTTCCTTGACCATCAAATTATAAATGTTTGCCTCCCAAAGAGGGCCAAACCATGCTCTTCAAGAAAACGGTATCTGGAACCATTCAGAGTATTCTGTTTTTAAATAATAAACTTTATTTTTAGATAAGTTTTATATTTACAGAAAAATTACACCAGAAGTACTGGGAATTCCCATATAACCTCTCCACACACAGCCCCACACACAGTTTCCCCTATTAATAACTTCTTACATTGGTGTGATACGTTTGTTACAATTGCTGAACCAATATTGAAGTATTGTTACTAACTAAAGTCTATAGTTTACATTATCATTTATATTTTGTGCTGTACAGTTTTATAGGTTTTGACAAATATGTAATGTCATGTGTCCATCATTACAGTATCATACAGAACAACTTTACTGCTCTAAAAAATGCCCTGTGCTCCACTTCTCATCCCTCACTCTCCCTTCTGAACCCTTGGCATCCATTATCTTTATATCAATATTACAAGTTTTTCCATTAACACAAGATAATAACTACAATAACAATAAATCCACTTTGGTCCGTCACTCATTTTGATTGTTCTTTCCTGATGAGGGATTTGGGATGCTGTCCACCCTGATTGCTTCGGGATGAGAGGGGGCTTAGATATTATGGGGCAGATGGAAGGAATTGTTTTGATTGCATTTGTAGATACTCTTTGTTTTTTGGGATGGGACTTGTCCATCATCATCATTTTGCTGATTGTCCAGAGCAAGCTGGGAGAACTGGAGAATACGAGTTGATCATTAGGAAAAATTCCAAAACGTGTGATTTTCAATCAATATGAGGTGATTGCCATTTAAAATAGAGAATTCTGATAGTTCTGAGGATATTCTGTTTGGGCAGCAGATCAGTTGAAGAAGGACCTATCAAGTCTCAGATTGAGTTCAGGTGTGTGAACATCGTCTGCAAGGCCTTGAGAGATGTGGTGCTGAAAGAACAGTTCCTACCGAAGATTTTTCACCTGTTCCAGCACAGATACGGAAGTGAGACCTGCAAAACTTCCCCAAGTTAGGTAACTCCAGCAGCACAGTAATATTAAAAGAGATTTAACAGAGACAATCTCAAATCAGAGACGGCTTAGGTGGGAGTGCTATTTTCAGAATGTGGCCTGAGAACCACCTGCAGCAAAATCACCTTGGAGATGCCTTTTAAAATGTGGATTTCTTGATTAAGACTCTTGGTATCTATTGTCAAATTACCATCTAAAAATGCTACATCATTAACACCCCCAGAACTGATAGATGTGAGACTCTATTTTACTATACATTCACCAATTTATACATACTATTGATGAAAGATTGGTAAAAATTTTCTGTAAAGGGCCAGATAGTAAATATTTTCAGTTTTGTGAGCTATACAGTCTCTGTTGCAATTACTCTACTCTTGATTATAGCACAAAACAGCCATAGACAGCTGGGTGAGACTATGTCCCAATAAAACTTTATTTATGGACTTTTCAATTTAAATCTCATATAATTTTGACATGTTTGAAATAGTATTATTTTTATATTCATTCAACTATTTTAAAATGTAAAAACTTTATTAGTTTTTATGCCACACAAAAAAATAAGCATTGGGCTGAATTGGGTCCATGGGCTGTAGTTTGCTGACCACTACCACAGATGTTCTCCAGTCACCTGCAATAGTAATCTTAGGCTAGCAGATGACTTTCACAATATGAATAAAATCACAACTGCCAAATCTGTTCCTACACACTTCCAATATTCCCTCTTAAAAAGATATGGGAAAAGAAGAAACTTATTTCAACCTTATAGAAAATTTCCTGCAAGGGCATCTCCTGCAAAAGAGGAAGGTGAGAGACAGCCATGTGCACATAAATTAAGTTTCCAAGTCCCCAAATAGACCACTTCTGAGCCTCATCACATGAACTTCAGAAGCCACACAGAGTTGAAGGATACTGCTGAGGCTGCTGTAGCAGCAGTGGATCAAGGTTGCTCATGACCACATGAGGCAAGAGTTTGTCATTGTTCTTGCTCGCCTTACTTGGCTTATCTGGCTTAAATATTTAGGAGGTCCTGTCCCATTAATAACACATCAAAATTTTGCCTAAGAGTTTCTCACTCTGTTTTCATATTTGTTTTCATATTATATACATTTCTACAATGTTAACTCATTTTATCCTCACAGCAACCTTGCTTGATCCTTACAGCAACTTTGCAAGTTAGACAAATGCAATGGCTTCTATACATTCACCAATTTATAGAATTAGGCCAGACTTCACAGGTTAGGAGCTCAGTTCTCCACAAGACTGTCCTCACTTCAGCACTAGCCAAAAGTCTGGGGCTTCTGGTGACCACCTTTGTTTCCGACCAACTGGTAAAATATTTGGGGGTTCCTACTCCCAGATGTGATAATTAGTTAGAATGACTCATAGATCTC